>JAGXOD010000032.1:4685000-4865000 GCA_020368025.1 Brachyhypopomus occidentalis
CGTGTGAGCAGTCACGAGCCTCTCACTTCTGCTAGAGTCACAGCCGAGCTCTGCAACGTGGAGGCCCATGTTTCAGGGCCGAGACTCTTTTGTCAAGTCTTATAAAAAACTGATGCAGCAAGGAGGGAAGTAAGGAGAGAGAATCCAACAGCAGGGCACTCCAACTACAGCTGAACACAGACACCATGTAACAACACTTGATGTTCTCTTTATAGAACTGAAATGCATTCCCAATGAAAAATGGCTTCATTACTGTTTAATGCAGGCACATGTTCATATGCCTGAGACCAGCAGGCACACTGGTGGTTTATACTGGAATATGTAGCTCTTCTGTTTGAGTGCTCTCCAGATATGTAGAAAGCACAGAGTCCTCTCTCCAGCGCCCAGAGAACAGGGTGATTGCTGCTAGGAACCTGAAGGCACATGGTTGACTCCCATAAGTCCCTGGACACATCTGGACCCACTCTTGTAATATCAGAATCCTGTATGGATGTGTTATGACTGGCTCAGGTCCATATGCTGCATAAGAAACATGCTAATGTCTTTTTCACGGCTATCTCACACACACAGGTCACACACGAACACACCCAAGCACACACTGAGGTTAGAGAAGCAAGAGACAGCTCCAGATTGTCATCCTCCATCCTCAGAGAGAAGCCAAGCAGCACAGAACACATCTCCTTCTGATTAGCTCAGTCTCTCTCTCTCTCTATCTCTCACACACACACACACTATGGATCTATGGAGATTTGTGGGACAGTGTGGTGTATGTCAGCAAAATCATACTCCAGTCCAGTCCTTCACACAATCATAGCCTTAAAACCAACATGAGGGAGGCAATTTCCCAATCTCTAATGCCAGAAGTCATTACTCATGTGATCACACACACGTTTATGGCATTTAGCAGTCATAGCTCATAGCAATAGCTTTGTACAAAGCACTCAGCCTATACACAATACATCTGCCCCCGCGCTGATTTAACAGAACTGACCAATAAGTTGATTTCACTACACGAAAACGTGTAATTGGCCAAAATATTTCTTGTGTTCAGAATACTCATATCAAGTATCTTGTATCTTATGGTTCCATCTCTAATACTTCATAGAGTTACAGACCTCCTTCAAGAAACAGGCATCACCTGATGTTAATTTCAAAGCTCTTTGTAAGTAAGAGTACAAGATACACAATGACCTATGAATACAAGTCAGTAGATGTCAGTATATAAATGTTAGTCAGTTCACATTACATAACCCACACCATTAACAAACAACAATATATCATTTATCTGTAGGGGAGCACATGAAACAATGCCCTGAGATGCAGGGTCCCCTGTGGAGGACCTTACAGACCGCTACACCACCTCTGATTAGATGGAGAGAGGTGGAGCAGGAGTGTGGCAGGACAGAGAGCACCACCGACCTGTGAAGCAGCAGCAGAGCAGGCACAGGGCGGCACAGAGTGGCAGGTGACGCATGGCCGCCCGGCCGGGGCAGCAGGACACGCGCAGGATCCACATCCACAGAGAAGAGTGTCAGAGCTCACAGATCCCCAGAGAAGAATCCTCACAGCGTCAGAGACACCCTTCTCCATACATCCCTTCTCCTCAACTAAAGTGGTAGAACTCTCCCTTTCTCTCTCTCTCTCTCTCACACACACACACCCTGTTTCTCTTTCAACCCACCCCCCTCTCTGTACCCTCTTGTCTCTTCTCTGTCCAGGCACAGGGAGTAGAAGTTCCTTTTTCCTGTTTCCCCCTCTCTCTCTCTCTCCCTCTCTCTCTCTCCCTCTCCCTCTCTCTCTCTCGTTAATGGGCTCTGAGGATAGGAAAGGCAGCAGTCTGAACAATCGCTTGTCATTAACTACAGCTCCTGCTCCAACCCTGAGGGGAGTGGTCCCCACCCTGACCTTTACAGAGACTTTTAACCAGGGTGGAGGGAGAGTGACAGTGAGGGTGTGTGTGTGAGAGAGAGAGGATTAGCTGCATAAGTGTATGAGATGGATCACATACAGTGGTCTTACTAAAGAATTCTTACCCATAAAAAGTGTATTTGAATCTGACACTTTCTTTGGCCAACATTTCAGTTCTGTGTGAAAAATTCTCTTGGTTTATTTACATTCTTGTCCTCTCTTTTTCATGTTGTTCTGTTACAACTCCATAGTTCTCTCTGTGAACCACCCCGCTGGGGACATTTATTCAGAGGTTATATGAATCTGGATTCAGAAGCTAGTAGCAGTTTGCCAGACAACACACACACACATACACACACAAACACACACACAGCTGGCCTCTCAGTAGTGCTACTGTGCCATTTGTATTCGTGTGATTTTGAACTGGGCGTGGTGGTTAGCACTGTCGCCTCACAGCAAGGCGGTCTGGGTTCGATTCTCGGTCTGGGATGCCCTGTGTGGAGTTTGCATGTTCTCCCTGTGCCTGCGTGGGTTTTCTCTGGGTACGTCGGTTTCCTCCTACAGTCCAAAGACATGCATGTTAGGTTGATTGGTCACTCTAGATTGCCCGTAGGTGTGAGTGTGCGTGTGCGTGTTGGCCATGTGGTGGACTGGCGAACTGCCCATGGTGTACCCTGCCTTCGCCCGGAGATGCTGGGATTGGCTCCAGCCCCCCGTGACCCCGACTAGCGGGAATAAGCGGTACGGATAATGAATGAATGAATGAAAATGATTTTGAACTGTTTGCTCCAAGCTCAGGTAGTTATGCTGACTGCATGTGTTATCTGGCCTTTTAGAATACTGTATTCTTGTTCAGCTATTATTAAACACCAGTGAGAACGCTGAGCTTCCATGAGTCTGAGCTAGTGGAGAGAAGCTCATTATAACTCCCCATCCAGCTCACACTCATCCCTACACTCTTAATAAACTCCCCATCCAGCTCACACTCATCCCTACACCCATAATAAACTCCCCATCCAGCTCACACTCATCCCTACACCCATAATAAACTCCCCATCCAGCTCACACTCATCCCTACACCCATAATAAACTCCTCATCCAGCTCACTCATCCCTACACCCATAATAAACTCCCCATCCAGCTCACACTCATCCCTACACCCATAATAAACTCCCCATCCAGCTCACACTCATCCCTACACCCATAATAAACTCACTCACACTTGCTACTCTGCCTCTCACACTCATCCCTAGTTTAAGTCAGTCATAGCAAATGTAGTTTTAGCCCCCCACCAGACCAAGCAGTCTGGGGGTTGGAGGGGCAGATCATATGCTGTTGCTGTGCTGTGTGTGTGTGTGTGCGTGTGTGTGTTTTGCTAGAGTGGACATGCAGTGAGAACCATCAGAAGTATTTACCCTAATTTTCAGCCGCAGGGCTCCTCTTGGCATAGTTGGAAAAATATTCTCATGGACCTTTGACTCGTGAAAGGAACAGGTCTAAGGAACTGATGTTTGGACAGAGGTCTGTGTTTCTTCCTTTGTGTGTGTGTGTGTGGGAATGAATATGTGCTTGCATGTGTGTGTGTTTTAACACAGAGAAAAAAGTGTGTGAGAAACAGATAGAAAGGGCCAGCGAAACGGAGGTTTGATTCAGACAGCAGCAGCTGTAGAAACAGCACCACGCATTGCCCTCTGCCTTTGTCACGAGAGCCAACCTAAAGCTCACAGCCCACAATGTCACGTGTGCCTCAAGTCCAGCTCCACTGGTCTACGGTCTCTTAATGACGAGCTGACAAGTGCCGGATCAAATTCTGGCAAAGTAATATGGGAAAATGGCCCCTGGCCTCCCGAAGAGCATAGCCAGCTATCTGATTCGGGCTGACCTGTTAGTTAGTTGTTCTTACACTTTGACAGAAAGCTGTCTGTTGTCCTCTGTGATAAAACACAGTCTGCGCCTGAGCTTCAGAATGGCTTCCAGCAGTAGCAGAAACAGAGCACGACGGCCGGCACATGTCCAAAGGTGAAGGGGGAGAGGGAGGACAGGACACACGATCGTAGATCATGACGAGAGGAGGGTGTCTTCCCTGCGGCGTGGCGGTCGAGGCGGGCGAGGCCTTCTCTGCGTGGAGGCTTGAGTCGAGGGAGTAGGGAGAGCTGCAAGTCAGTCGCTGGTGGTGTAGAGGCGAGCAGGGTGGAGGTTCCTCCCCACCAGAGCAGGACGCCCGCCAGCCGCCGAGCCCGGCAGGACAGGGCGGGACGGCACACGGAGACGGAGAGCTGCAGAGGGCGCGTCCGACGCGGCCCTGTAAGACAAGCCCCTATTTCACAACGACCTTTTAGGAGGGGGATTTTTGGGGGGAAATGTGCGTGTGGCAGGGAGAGGGTGAAAGGTGAGAGTTCAGGGACTGCGTGTATGTTTGCGTATACGTAGAAAAAATGCTTTTATTTTTGTGTATGTGCAATTTGGCTGGTGGTTTGTGTGTTAAAAAAACTTAACACAGACTCAGGTGTACAGCTGCCGGAGATGTAGGTAATGCAGATATGTGGCTCTTGGAGGGCACTTAGACTCCACCTCTCCCTGCTGCCACTAAACTGCTCTGACCCTTGTCTCAGAATCTGTTATTTAATAAAAAATGTGTGTGTGTGAGCGTGTGTGTGTGTGTGTGTGTGTGTGGCCCACTCCAGCTTCTTTATGGACTAGAACACACATTAGGGCCAATTAGTCACAACGCAGCAACTGTTGAGAAACTGCATATTGTGACTCCTCATAAAAAAACAATACCATCCACATCTCCAAAATCCCATTACTGTAATAAATACGCTTTCTTATTTCTAGCCTTTTCCAGGGTCACCATATGTTATTGCCATGTTTGAAAGAGCTTTGTTAGGAAAGATCTAAATACAGGCTTACACCACAGATTGATGGATTGCAAGCTTGTGTAGCTGAAGGGTCATTTGCTGTGTGTGTGTGTTTTTCCTTGAGGAATTTGTTCATGGTGCAGAGGCAGACAAAGTTGGCCAAGACTCTGACACAGAGAGCCACACAGCAGGAGGTCTTTAACCACAAGTCCCCAGGGGTGTAGTTGGACACAGACCTAACCTCTAGGAGTCCCCGCCACACCACCACCCCTCACACACACACGCACACACACACACAGCATGTACAAACTGCATGTAAATCCTGATATGCTTTAACACATATAGGTCCTGGTGAGTGTGAATGATTATGTCTGCAAGCTCAGTGATACTCTAACAAAACCTTGTGTGAGTTTGCGTGACTGTAAATCTGTGTGTCCAGTGGTGGATGGTTCCTTAAAAGGCTCTATAAAAATAGAACTTTGTTAATTTATTCATTCAATGAGGCAAACCACCCTGCCTGTCAATTATTTTGCAGAAGGGAAAGACAAATGCTAAATGCATGTTTGGAGGGAGGGAATTTAGAGAAAGATTTGGACGGAGGGCCTACTGATTTAAGAGGGCATGGATGTCTTTAATAACCTGGTGGTTACCTGCAACATCAATTATAATTACAGCTGTATAATTGCTGTCATAACATACCCACAAAAAAACAGCCTATAATGTATGTGGTGAGCTTTCTCTCCGAGTCAGACTACAGCAGTTGATTGTGCTACAGTGACAAATTACAGACTGCCCTCCCTCTCACACACACCCCTAGCTGTTGGCTTGCTACTGCTCTACAAGGCAGGCAAGCACACACACACACACACACACACACAGGGCAGAGAACATGGCAGGTAAGAGGATGAGGATCTGCAGTTACCACTGGGAAACCCTCTTCTCGGGTAAAGCAAAACGGAAGCCAATAACATTATGAAAACAGTGTTATCAGCCACCGCTCTTCCCTCTCGTCATTAACCCCTTAATGCCCGGGCCGTCGGGGCCGAGCTGCACCTGGAATTTTCCCATCAGTTAATTTCCCCAGAACACTGATGATAGGCTGCACCATCCAGTCATTCATAACAGCGTATACAGCAAAAAAACTGTAATGTTTAGTTTGGCATGTGTGAAACAATTCAAAAGAGAAAGAATCACAAAGAATCTGTTGGACAAATGCACTGATGTTTGCGGAGCCTGTCTGGGGACAGTGTGACTTCAGGGGAGAAGCAGGTGTTTGTGTCTGTTCCATCCAGACCAAGCACACGGCATCAGTGCGTGCTGAACGGCCTACGGGAGCATGTGCTGCACGGGGACGTTCATAATGCAACATTTAGATGATGCGCATTTAGAAAACGGCAAGAAAACAAGCGTCCGGTTCTCACTGTTGTTTGGGACGTGACTTCTCACATGCTGTTGGGACAGACCCTCTCCTCGAGAGACCCACGCTACTCCGGTCCTCCTGGACAATACACTGGACAACTGGACACCGGACAAGCTGCCTCTGCCCTACACCCGTCCTCCACGTGTAGTATTATGACTCAGAACTGGACGATACAGCCAAATCCTACCTCCGTAGGTTAACCTCTCGCTTTGTTTAAAACTGCACTGCTTAGTCTAATCAGCACCATATTTAAATGAGCCACAGGACAAAATACATGAATCTGTCAAACAATTATTACATTTATTACTCAAAACATCATTCTATAAATAGGATTTTAATATAGTTTATATACCATACAGGTAAAAGGCTAGGTAGAACTAACTGTGTTTTTTGGGTGTAATTCCACAGGCTCATCATCACAGACGTGTCGGAGATAAACCTGAGCTGTGAGCTCAGAGCGCTGGTGCGTCCCTCCCCCTCTGGATCCCTCTCTAATCTCCGTGGCACGTGCAACATGCCTTTGGAATGTTGAGTAGGACAGCACTCCCAACAGGAAGTGAGTCGGCGAAGGAGTCATGGAGCCATAATGGCGACCCGTGCTAGACAGGAAGCGGGGCTCAGTTTCTGGTGCCCTGTAGGCTATCGATGAGGACCTTATTGTAGTCGGCCAGCTGCTTGGTGACGGTCTTCATCACAGGCCGGTAGTCGCTCTCCATGCCCTTCGAGGCAATGACTGGTGGGGGAGGAGTCAGGGAAGGACAGCGTGCTGGCTGAATGAAACCACCTGTCCAAATATGGCTTTTTACCCTTTTGATTAAAGTTCTATTACACTTTTACTTTCTAAGCTCACTAATGGTTCTGGTGTTCCCTATTTAAATCCAACATATGAAGTGTTTAATGTGGCAGTAGAATACAAATCTTCAACAGAAATCAAAGGGGGGGCAAAATGAACTGTAAAAACATCTTGAAACAACACAGGAGCGCCAGATGTGTGCGTCACCTCCCAGGTGCCGGGGTGAGCTGTGTGAAAGGATACACTCTTTCAGAACGAAGTTGTTCTGCTCGTGGTGCTGCCACTTCCTCTCCAGGTTTCTCAGCTGCGGAGCAAACACAACGTTATAATCCAGCTCCTTTATTCATGCACGTCCCTTCCAGCCTGGAGCGTGAGGTACCACGGTGCTGCACTTCCAGCCTGGAGCGTGAGGTACCACGGTGCTGCACTTCCAGCCTGGAGCGCGAGGTACCACGGTGCTGCACTTCCAGCCTGGAGCGCGAGGTACCACAGTGCTGCACTTCCAGCCTGGAGCGCGAGGTACCACAGTGCTGCACTTCCAGCCTGGAGCGTGAGGTACCACGGCGCTGCACTTCCAGCCTGGAGCGTGAGGTACCACGGTGCTGCACTTCCAGCCTGGAGCGTGAGGTACCACGGCGCTGCACTTCCAGCCTGGAGCGTGAGGTACCACGGTGCTGCACTTCCAGCCTGGAGCGTGAGGTACCACGGTGCTGCACTTCCAGCCTTGAGCGTGAGGTCAGCCTGGAGCGAGGTACCACAGTGCTGCACTTCCAGCCTGGAGGTACCACAGTGCTGCACTTCCAGCCTGGAGCGTGAGGTACCACGGCGCTGCACTTCCAGCCTGGAGCGTGAGGTACCACGGCACTGCACTTCCAGCCTGGAGCGCGAGGTACCACGGTGCTGCACTTCCAGCCTGCTTTAGAGGCCAAGGAGGCCGAGCCGAGGGAACAGACGCGTGATTTCAACACATCTCTGCAGGCCTGTCAGGCTGAAACGTTTCAGAAGAACGAGGCCAGCATCGTGGAGAGCAGCGACAGATTGCTCAAGTGGGCATGTGAAATATCCCAGCTCAGCCAACTGAAGGGGAAGCTTGCAGAGTATTTAAGGTCATGTCGTCCCCCCCACTTCGTCCCCCACCCCACCGTCTCTCTGAGATTCTTTGTTTCTTTCTTACCCTCTGTCCCTCTCACTGCAGAGAAAACCTGCAAATGTGCTTGCTGAACAGAACCGTTTCCTCTATAGGCCCAGGGATGAGTGGCCAAACCTGTTCTGAGACTGCAGGCCCAGACCTTTAGCCTATATAAGGCCACAGGGCACAGGAAATGGGTCGCCACCCATACACGAGCTGCTGAAGGGGCACAATAAAGTGTCGCGGTGGCGGGTGCTGAGTCTGGGTTTTGGGTTGCCAGCACATGGAAATTAGCGGAAACAGACATGAGAAATATTTGTATACATGATCTTTCAGATATTAATATTCACACACGGGGTCATGAGAGACGCTCCTGGATCAGGGCTGAAACTCTCAGTCTCACAATCACAGCATGTAGCTATAAACTACACGACATAACCAGGGTGCTGTATTGCGTAGGACTTCCTGGCCAACCTGTGTTTCTGCATGCATATGTGTGTGTGTGTGTGTGTGTGTGTGCACATGTGTGTATCGGACCTGCGCGTGAGTCTCGTTCTCCTGTAACTGTGCTGCCATAGCCTCGTACTCCTGGTTCATCTTCTGCATGATCTTTTTGAAGGAGTCTCTCCTCTCCATTAGAGATACTCTGTCCTCCTGCAGTCTCTGAGAACATACACACACACACACACACACACACGGTCAACTATAAAGAGCATCAGGACAAACACAGACTGGGTCACACAGACTTCACATTACAAACCTCTCTGTTAATTTGTTAATTCCCATTTTCTACTCAGATCAGATTGGTAGATGCTGGAGACACAAAACCAGGCAACCAGCTTCTGCTGTTAGTGCAGGAAAGTTAAGTCAGCCACATTGTCAATTGTGATTTTCACCCCAATCTAAATTTGTCCTCCGCATTTTACCCTTCTGTGCAGTCAGAACACACACACACACACACACTAGTGATCACTAGGGGGCTGTGGTTCACACGTGCCCAGAGCGGTGGGCAGCCCAGCCTGGGGAGCAGTTAGGTGCCTTGCTCAAGGGCACCTCAGTCATGGCCTCAGGCCTGGGAATCGAACCCACGACCCTCCGGTCACAAGACCGGTTCCCTAACCGCCAGACCACGCTGGTCACTGCTGTTATTCTCCTCCATTGTTTTGCTGAACTACCAGGGCTGATGTATATGATGTTTGTGTGTGTATGTGTGGGGCCCAAACAATTGTGTTGATGTCCTACAGTCTATAAGAAATATTTCTATACTATACGATGCTGCCTGTTTACTTTATGATCTTATCTTCAGTGAAGTCAGCATGTTATAAACTGCATTTTACAACTACAGTGCAGCCCATGGCCTATTTAATCTGAGGCTGAGGGGCCTTAAGCTGGTGGGGCTCCGGCCCAAGTAGGAAGGCAGGACCAGCGGCCATGACTGTTTACGTTAAAGCTCCTACCTGAGGCCGGCACGGGAAGTGGCCGGCGTGAGTGTGAACATCTGTGTGAGCCTGAATGATGTGTGTGTGTGTGTGTGTGGTGGGGGGGGTGCTTTAGTGTGTGTTTGTGTGAGCATAATTGATGTCAGTGAGCATGAGTGTCAGTGTTTGTGTGAGCACAATTGTCTGTGTGAGTGTGTGTGAGCTTGATTGAGTGTCTGTGTGTGAGCATGTCACTGAACACTTGGCGGTAACCAGAGGAAAGGACTTAATGAAATGTGTATTGTTCCCGAGAGTGCACACTTCATGAGCCAGGAGATGTCTATCTCAGTTTATTATGCTTTATAAATCATGTTTGGTCATTTTATATTTATGAGGAAGTTTAACAAAACGTCATTTGAGATGACTGGTAATGTTTTTAATAATAAAACTGTGAGTAACAATGGTGTGGTCCCGTATATGGTGTGGTTCCGTATATGGTGTGGTCCCGTATATGGTGTGGTTCCGTATATGGTGTGGTCCCGTATATGGTGTGGTCCCGTATAATGGTGTGGTCCCGTATATGGTGTGGTCCCGTATATGGTGTGGTTCCGTATATGGTGTGGTCCCGTATATGGTGTGGTCCCGTATAATGGTGTGGTCCCGTATATGGTGTGGTCCCGTATATGGTGTGGTCCCGTATATGGTGTGGTGTGGTCCCGTATAATGGTGTGGTCCCGTATAATGGTGTGGTCCCGTATATGGTGTGGTCCCGTATAATGGTGTGGTCCCGTATAATGGTGTGGTCCCGTATATGGTGTGGTCCCGTATATGAGCACTGATACCTTCTTCTTCTGCTCGCCGTTGGATTTGAGGGCGTCCAGGTCCCGGTATGTCTGTAAACCTTCACTCATCTGCTGGATCTTCTCCTTCAGAGAGTTCATCTCCGCCAACACCTTCCCTTCCAGCTGCTCCACCTTCAGCAGGTCCTGCTGCAAACGCTCGCTCTCTATGCACACACACACACACACACACACACACACACACACACACACACAGAGGACAGTCTGTGTGTAGAGGACAGTCTGTGTGCTGGCCCAGTGGGACTGACCAAGCAGCAGAGCCTGGGAGAGTTTAAGTCACCATCCACCAACACAAAAGAGCCACCTGGACCTCTGTGTGTTTGGTCTTACACTGATGACTCACATTCAGAGTAACTTTGCAGAACATGCAGAGTTACAGGAGAAAAGCACACAGCAGTGTGTGTGTGTGTGTGTGTGAGGAGTGTGGGGACAGGCACATTCGTCTGAGCAGACTCAGTCAAGCACGTTTAGACATGAGGAGCCCTTCAGTGCCATGCTATTGAGTCTGGGGACCAGCTAAGCTAATGGTCACTCAGGGTCTGTGGGCTCATCCCCAGTGGCAGTACTTGTGTTGGGAGGCGGTGGGCTCTTCCCTGTCCTGGGGGAGGGGGAGGGGGGGGGGGGTTGGTTTGAGCAGGGGGCAGCAGATCGGCCCTCAGAGAGACAGGAAGGGGAAGAGGGCCGGTTCCTCCTGATAGGCAGCAGGGCCAGCTCACTGTTTATGGAGACTGCTGTGAATATATGTATGTGTGTGTGTGTGTGTGTGTGTGTGTGTGTGTGTGTGTGTGTGTGTGTGTGTGTGTGTGTGATTTGTAATTATGCCCCGTCAGCACTTCTAAGCATTCTCCACCGCTTCCTCCTCTTGGGGTTCTCCTTTCACCGACCACCCCCACCCCCACACACACACACACACACACACACACACACAGAGACAAAAGGCCTTTTTGCACAAACACACACAGAGTACATAGACCTTTGCAGGCAAATATCTTGGCTCGTGTTTCTAAAAATATTTGTACAGTGGCACTGTAGATATCCAGTTGTTTTATGAAGATAATAATTTGTTTATTACGCTTGTACATTCTGCCTCTGCACAGCTAACCAAGTTAGTCCTGTCAGTCATGTGTGTTTCTCACACACACACACCCTCATAAATACACACAAACCCTGTAAAGAAATACATGAGCCACAAATGTTTTCATTGCTAACACTACATGAAACCCAGCGTGGCCGTTTCAGGAATGAGGTCATGCTAACCAATGCCTCTGGTTTTCTTCCACGGTAAAGTGCAGAGGTACTAAAACATTGCAGCTGCAGTGCTAGAGACCTCATGTCCTGCAGCGCACACGTCCAACCGGAATCTAACAGGCAAGATCCAGTGTGGCGAGGCCTGCAGAAGTGGCAGAGTATGAGGGGACACTGCAGGACAGACACTGCAGGACAGACTCTGCAGGACAGACTCTGCAGGACAGACTACAGGACAGACACTGCAGTACAGACTCTACAGGACAGACACTGCAGTACAGACTCTACAGGACAGACTCTGCAGGACAGACTCTGCAGGACAGACACAGACACTGCAGGACAGACACATCTCCTGTAGCCGAGGGGCCCCTGGTTCTCTGAGTCCCTTCACGCTGCTTTTTTTCCCAGCAGGCCGTGGAAAGCGCGTTGGTGGAGGACAAACAAACAGGCAGTGGAGGAACAATAGCTGGGTGAGCAGAGCGGGGGGCGGCCGGGCGGCACCGCGGCGGAGATAAGACGCTTCAGCGGGGCGGGAGGGAGACGGGGCTGCCCCACAGAGGCTCACACAAAGGAAGGAAAGCCCCTTGGTGGGGCTACGGCCGCCACTTAGTGCACACAGCCCACAACCTGGGAGGATGTGGAGGAGGAGGAGTGGACTTGAGTGGTGTAACTGACCGCTCAGTCACCTTCATGTTGCTTGGGTGTGCTTACTCTGGAGGATTTAGTCATGTGTGTGGGTGGGTGTGTGTGTGTGTGTGTGTGTGTGTGTGTGTGTGTGTGTCCATGAGTGCCTGCAGCTGTAGCAGCTCCAATTTGGAGGGAGAAAAACAATAACGAGGTTGAAGCAGGTCTGCACTTCCTCAGCCTGCTAACTATGACAGCACAGGGTGCTGTGGACTACATGCTGCACCTCTCCAGGGAAAATTCAGCACGTTCAATTCAAACTGTCAAAAACTGCCTGTGATAAGACAGCAGTTTATTGTTACGATGTTGTGAAATAGAGGGTATGCGGGTGGGACCAAGAGAAAGAGACAGAGAAGGAAAGTGAGAGAGGGTGAAAGTATTTATGTGTGCGTGTGTATCAAATGTGTGCGTGTGTACCAAAGAAGGAGTGTGTGTGTGTGTGTGTGTGTGTGTGTGTACGTGACTAACCAGTGGACAGTCCTTTGGCTGTACTCTGAGATTTCTGCATCTCTGTCTCCTTGAAGCTGAGGTCCTCCTGCATGGTTCTGAGCTCATGGGGACTCACTGAGGAGAGCTGCTGCATTCGATTCATCACCTGAAAGCAGAGCAGGACACTTTACCCAGCTTTCCTGTGTGTGTGTGTGTGTGTGTGTATCAATATGGAGTGTTGAGAGTGTGGTGTGTGTTTGTGAGAGGGCGTGTGTGGAGTGCTGAGGGCCTGTACCCTGCTGGAGTGCTCTAGCAGGGCCACGATGCTAGCCTGGCTCTCTTGCATGTGCTCCATTTCCTTGGCTTTATTCTCCTCAAACATATCCAAGTAAGCTGCACGCACACGTGCACGCACACACACACACACACACACACACACACGTAATAACACCCCAAACCGTCTCTACGCCCAGTCAAACCTCGACAATTTCAGAAGACACTGCTAATCCGACTCACCATCTATCTCCTCTTCTTTCTTCTGCAGCTCTTTGAACTTTTGGGTTCTTTCACCTGTTGATACAGCAAAATGGTCACACCGTAACACCTTAAAGTCTTTGGTCGCTATGGAGATAAGGCAGAGCAGTCTGGGGGGTGGCAGAGCTCAGACGAGGGCTACAAGCTCTCGGGAAAGAAAATGGAGGACCGGCCTGAGGTTTCACTACATTGCACTGAAGCACAAAACCAAGACTGTTTAAAGACAGTGCAGAGACTGTGCAGAGACTGAGGACCCTTTAAAAGGTCAGAGCATCACTGTAAGTGCAAACGTGTAGTAGCAGCCACAGATGGGGGGTCATCTGGAAACTCTCTTACCGTCTTAACATGAAAACAAAAAAAAGACAAGAGGAGGAAGAGGGGAGACAGAAGGAAAGAGACAGAGAGACTCACAGTGAGGAACATGAGAGGACACAATGGAAAACAACAAAGAGTCCTTTCAACATAAACCAACAGAACAAAGGAATGGGCTATATGTGTACGCGTGTGTGTGTGTGTACAATACGCCTGGAGTGTTCTCTTCCCCTCTCTGGATGACAGATGGGTTTTGGCTATGTAAGTAAGTGCCAGTGAAAGCATGTCCACACACCCTCTCACTGCTGTTTCCCCTGGGGCTGCATTCACTCACTGTCCCTCCCATTTCCCTGTTCTGGGCGTGGTTCTAATATTCGAATGAGCACTTCTGATTGGCAGGCCACTGTCACAGAGTCACAGCCTGCTAGGCTACTCATGCAATGCTGAATATATTGTTGGCAATATTCAAAGGACACACTCTATACATGTAGAGTGTGCACCCAGAAGGGTTTAAGTAGCTGTGGTGTGATTTGGTATAGATGTAATACAAATACAAATACAAAACGTCTCCTTCAGCTCCCTCTCCTAGCTGCTGTTGTACCCGGGTGATGACGAGACTGTCCACTACCTTGGTGATCCTCCATATCCATGTCCAGCTGTCGCAACTCTTCAGTCAGCTGGTTTATCTTCTCCTGAGTCTCTGTCAGTCTGTAGGAATAAGGCACACAGGTAACTGCTTTCTAAACACAAGACCTAGAAAGATTCGTTTTTTTTATTTTCACAGTGGCATGAGAGATAAGGTTACATACTGACGCTCCATGCTGGCTATTTCTTGATTATCCTCCTTCACCTGCAGAAGGAGAGCACACGGTGACACCGGTGTCCAGACGCCTGGGAGACTGTGCTGTGCGGCGGCTCTAGAGGTATGTAGGAGGAGGCCCTCTGACCTGTTTGAGGAGGCGTTCTCTCTCCTCCTGAGGGGACGCTGCACTCCCCTCCTCAGCCTGCATTGCGTCTCGACGTTGCTCCAGCTCCTCTAGCCGCTCATACAGAACCATGGCCTCCTGCTTCACCTGGGAGTGGGCTAGCTCCTGAGACAGAGAGAGAGAGAGACACAGGGGATGGGAGAGAGGAGGAAGAGAGACACAGAGAAGAGGAGAGACACAGGGGAGAGGAGAGGAGGGAGAGAGACACAGAGAAGAAGAGACACAGGGGAGAGGAGAGAGGAGAGAGACACAGAGAGGAAGAGAGACACGTGGAGAGGAGAGACACAGGGGAGAGGAGAGAGGAGAGAGACACAAAGAGGAAGAGAGAGAAAACACAGTTTAAGATAGGAAGATCAGTAGCAGACAAATGGAGAGGTAAAATGTGTGTGTGTGTGTGTGTGTATTTCACTTACAGCCTCAAAGGTTTCCTTCCTAGTCATTAGCATGTCCAGCTCCTCCTGACGAGCACACAGTTCCTTGACACACAACATGAGAAAACAGGGTGACTGTCAGCCGTTAACCCAGAGTCCAGCACCACAGAGCCCCCTGTTGTGAACGAGCTGGTAGTTTTCACCTGTAATAGCTCCTCGTTGTTGGCCTTCATCTCAGCGTACATGGCTTGTTTCTCGGGGGACATCTTCTTCACTATGTCGTCTGCTGCCTGCTTCTCCCGTTCGATCCCCTTCTCCACGGCCTGAATCGTGTCCTCCTTCCTGAGAGAGACAGACACACGTCACACTTACATTTTCAAATACCACAGGCCAGTAGTGCTGCTCTGGCTTCAGGCAACTACACTTAGAATCAACTGACCACAACCACCCTTGGATTCAGGCAGGCGTACAAGCTCCAAAATGTTTAGTGAATTAGTGTAGCCTTTAATCGACATACCGAATAAAAGACAGTAAAATACCATTACCTCGGTCAAGGAATTGTCTGAAATGTCAAAAACAAATGCAATAAATCTTTTACAATATGCACTCTCTAGCTCACTGACACTCTACTGTGAATCTTTAGCCAAGAGAAAATTTATTACTTTTAGTACCTTGAGCAAAGGTTCCCTGTGTAGTTGACTTCTCGTAAGAGGTCTTTCAACACCCCGTAGTCTAGAGGGTCAGGGAGCAGCCCAGCACATTATCAGCTCGGTAAGTCAGTTCAAACTTAAAAGCTTTTTTTTATCATAAATCAAAACTTTTTTCAACTCTGGGAACATTTTGCTCACAAAAACAGCCCGTTGTGAGGCCGTGGTAAAGGATTTGGTCTTCATTACTATTTCCGTGCTAATGTAACAACTCAGACTGCCATTAATCTCACACAAAAGGTCTGCAATCCGAAATCTGACACACTGAGTCTGATAACCTCAGTTACTGTTTCACCCTGCTTACGTTGATTAAAATAGCAACACAGTTATGTGTTGAAAATTTACTGTTATTAATAAAATATGAATGCATAGCTGTATCAAGATATTTGCCATATTTTCCACCACTCCTAATAAAAACGTCAGGCATTCGTAAAAAAATCCAATATAGTGAGTTTCTGTTCAGAGCCATGTACATTTCTACACTTATCTATGAGCAAAAGCATTTTAGAAGTGCCTGTAAATGCTGTGAAAATGGGTGATGACAGTTCAAAGGTGAAAATATCGTCAAGAGTCCTCAAATACACAATTTCCATTTAGCCTGTTATAGGCTATGATGTACAGAAGAATGTATTTACATTTATATAACAAATATGAATTATTTGGGTTTATAGTGTGGACTCTAAAGTTGTTTCAATAAACAGACTGCAATAAATGCAATCATAACATTTTCTAACTGCAGATTCAATGGGAGGTCTTAATGTAGCTGAACTAGCAGCACCTGAAACACAGTGTGGATATTTTGCCCGTTATACCAGGCTCAGCGGTCATCAACTGTTTACACACTACACTGCAAGAGAGCCATTTTCATTTATACATCAGCATTACAAATCAGTGGTGTTGGATTTCTACTAGCAGGCTCACAGATCTACGTGGGGACAGATATGCCATTACTGAATCAGCCGCGCTGTTAAGTATGAGACGAAAAAACACAGGGAACGCTTCTCACAATAAGACCGTCTTAAAGGTTCAGCTTTGTCTCGTAACCCTGTGGCTACATGGCTAGGGTCCCGTAAAAAGCGAGGCCCTTCACAGGACGCCGGGTTTGGCTCTGGGCCATGTGCAGGACTCCTTCTGTCCCGCTGGTGGGGCCTGGACGAGCAGAAACCTCTGCCCTCTGCTCAGGCGTGTGCTGCACAACACTGGCCATGATGCCTGCTTGCTGTCTGCCAGGCCTGTCTGTGGCTGGCTTTGTGGCCGCCATCAGATAACACACACGCGCACACACACACACACACACACACACACGGCCCTTCAAGCCGAGGCCCAAGGGAAGACCGCATGCTACTACAGAACCAGCCCATCTGCACAAAGCTCCTCATTGTGCTCTGGTCAAGGACTTCTGCTTGTTCTGCTTGGGTCCAGTTCAGCTGTTATTCTCATACAGTCATCAGCCCCCCCCACCCCACCCCCTTGGGACCCATGACATCGTCTTCCAACAAAGAGATATACTGTCCGTGCGTTCTCCACGCTCTCTAGGGACTGTAGTGCTAGTGGCTTTCGTGTGGTCATGATGGTGGGGTTTGTTTGCAGGTAAAGAGCCAAGCATGATGGTCAAAGTGCTTGTCCTGCTGTGGACGTCGGTTACGCTGGCGACTGCAGTCATGGTGAGTGATTCACACACCAGACTGAGATCTCTTACTAACGCACTCGGCTCAGGACTCTCTGATTTACTGATTTACTGTCTGATTTACTCTCTGATGTCTGATTTACTTACAGACTTTTCTGATTTACTCTGATTTCTTTAATGAGTAATTCCTTCACCAAGCCAAAGCCTCTTGTCATTAATACAGTTAGCACAGGCTGAAACAGTGTTGCATTAGCATAGCTAATACCTGCAATGTTAGTGGCATGAGTCTCAGCTACAGATCACCAGTAGTCTTGGCAAAGTTTTGCCAAACTAGACCACAAGAATATTCTTATATACCTATTTACATACAGTCAGAACAGACGACTAGCTTTTTATAATAAATAAAAACTTGTGATGAATAATGAATAAAAGTAATACAATTCTTTTAATGAAATATGAATGAAACTGAAATAAAAATGATCATATAATGCATTGTATGATATATCCAATTTACAGCCTGGAGCTAATAAACCCTAATGTGCTGTATTCATTCCTGTATTTCAAGGTGGATGAAAGCAACAGGAACCTGACAAACATCCCTGCTGATTACCCTTCAAACACTACCAATTTGACCCTCCACCACAACCTTATTATGATGACCAGTTCAGATACAGAGGCCCTGCGTTCCTACCCCAACCTAACAGAGCTGGACCTCTCACGCAACCATATAGCCCAGCTGTCTGCAGATGCTTTCCCCAACCTCAGCACCCTGGACTCTCTCATTTTGAAAGGAAATTCCCTGCAAACGGTGAGAAATGAGACCTTTGCTCGGCTGGTGAATCTCAGGAGGCTGGATCTCAGGGAGAACCCATGGAACTGCTCCTGCCTGTTTGTCACCCTCATGAAGTGGATGAAAGACTCTGGAGTGCAGACAGGTGCGACCTGTGGCTCTCGCCTAGCTTACCAAACAGTTCAGCAAAACTTGAAATTTACATGTTTCTTTTCCCCTTATAACACACGTAGTCAATTAAAACTAAAGATACAAAATTTGGTGTCCACATTTTGATTTGTTAGTTTTGCACTGGATCTACAAGGATAATTGTTCATTAACACAGCTAACAAATATGGAAAGCTTGCTGTTTTTTGTGCAGTGTTCATTGTTAATATTAGTTCGATGCATAAAATATGTGTGGACATTTTGTTATACATTAATGTTATACACCTGAGGTTATTTTTTGAGGTTGAGTGATGGTTTCTGCATGTAATTCACATGACACTGATCAGTTGGGCACACACTTCCCTTGGCACCTTGACAGGCTTTCCTCTTCTAAACATCAAATTAATATATGCAGCACAAAGTACATTCATGGCTAACCACTCCCTTCACTGTTGAAGGCTCTGAGAAACACTGGTCATGCGTTTTGCTTTTTTTGCAGAAGGACCAGATGCTGTCTGTGTCACTCCAAACCACCTGACTGGCAGAAGTATACTAGATGTGACCAGCGCGTGCTCCTCCAATACAACAGTATTGCCACTCACTTTAGACCCAGTCTTTACTACAACTGCTATTACAACCCCTACAACTTTCACTGCGACTGCTACTACCCCTGCACCTACTCCTGCACCTACTCCTGCACCTACCCCTGCACCTACCCCTGCACCTACTCCTGCACCTACTCCTGCACCTACTCCTGCACCTACCCCTGCACCTACCCCTGCACCTACCCCTGCACCTACTCCTGCACCTACCCCTGCACCTACCCCTGCACCTACCCCTGCACCTACTCCTGCACCTACCCCTGCACCTACCCCTGCACCTACCCCTGCTACCTCAAGAGCTTTAACGAGTGGCCAAAGAACTACACATGTGGAATCAAGCCCATCAGCCAATCACAATGTGTCAAACAAAGGTGATGATGCTGTTCTCTGTTGCCTCCCACACACACCAAGCTAATTGTTTTTGTACACCTAAGTGCACATCACCGAGGAAACGAAAAGGCTCTTCAGCCTTATACTTATAGTCTTATACTAGGCTTATACTGCACCACAACGAACGCAAATATGTTGCCATCCTGAACATTATTCCAGAAGAGTGTAACACCTGTGTGTCTTTTGTAGACTCTTCGGCAGGCAGCAGAAACGGGCAGCAAGAGCCTGTGCAGAGCAACACCTGGAAGTTCCTCGCCGGCGTGGTCGTCATCGCCCTCTGCACATCCATGTTCATTCTGTGCGCTATCAAATCCCCCACCTGGTACAAGCTGCTGTTTGACTACAGGCACCAAAGGCTGCGTGAGGTCGACGTGTCCAGCAGCTTCAACACGGGCCGCTATTCCAGCTTCAGCCTGGACGAAGAGCAGGCCGAGACATGCGCCCGGGACCTGGACCGGGACCCCGAAGCCCTGTCACCCGAGGACGAGGTGGAGGATGGCTTCATAGAGGACGGCTACATCCAGACCGAGGACTACAATGACTATAACGACACACACGAAGTATAAACTCTGGCATATGGGCTCATGAAGCCTTTTCTTTCTCAGTGTGCTGATTAACCAAACCATATAACTCTTTGATGTCACTTGACAGCTGTCTGTCTTTCACAATGCAACATACACTACAATGTGGGTGTGACTCTTCCTGAATTAAGCTTCTGTACCACAGACCTGTAGCTAAGCCTGCAGCTAAGCCGCCTGTTGCCACAGGCTTTCCAGACTCATTTGTTGGTAAGAGGTGGTTTCCTCCCTGACTGCATGGATTCCACACAAAACACTCCCACTGCCAAAAAGTTCAGGCTTTTCAGCATCTCAGGTTTCAGTTTTTGCTTTAAGTCTGGAAGATTCAGAGAGGAAGTGGTAGATTTGTGGGTCTACAAAGCCAAGAGTTTTCCTAAAAGGAGACCTGCGTATTGTGTAAATTATTAAAAACAATTAGAGGAACATATGAATGCCAACTATTAATGCCTGAGTGATGCAAGAGAGCAAACCAGCTGTAAATCATCACTTGTTTTCACAGTGTTATGAGAATCACTCATAATCCCCAGCACTGCATAACAGTGCTGATGCTGTACATAGTGGAATAGTGAAAGTATTTAAGAATCACTCCAGTGCCCTCTAGTGTACTGTATCAGAAATGCGCAAGCTGTTCAGAGAACAGAGCAGCACTATGTTTTTATGGAAGAACTTACTCTCTTCTTTCTGTGAATATCACATCGATGCTTTGGGCTTGTATGTCATTCTGTGCTTTCAGCTAAAAATACAGAGAATAACATGATGTGAAAATAGTACTGAGATATTAATGTGAAAACAATATTACAGAAGTCGTATAAAATAAATAGAAAATGGGATTATTCTTACCATATTGAAGTCATTTACTACTTCATCCATTTCAGTATTGGTGTTCAGTTTGTCAACCAGCTGAAAAAAAATCACAAACAATGATTTACTATGTAACTATAGAAGGATGTTAACTGAAATTTCTTTTTGCTTAACCATGAGAACTGATCTGAGAACATGGGCCCAATTGTGTACTGTTAATCAATGGGGAAAGACTCATGCTAATTTTACTGCTCCTCATTGTTCAGCTTTATGTAACCTGAGTCAAAATGGGTTACATTTCAGTACAGCTCTCATCTCTTCATTTGGTCGTATTCACATAAATATTCATGTGTACCATGTTATAGTCTGCCAGCTGCCCCTGAAGATCTTTAATTTCACCAGCAAGGCCCTCTGCTCTGTGTGTAGAAATGATAGGGAAAGATTTAACATGAAAGAAATCACAAAGAAGACACTGGCACCGTGTCCATTACTACAAATACAACAAGAGAGTTCAGAACCAACCTTTTTTCATACGACAGGTAAACAGAGTTCTCCTGGTTAAAGATGTCAATCTCTTTCTGTAACTTGCTGGTCTCGGTTGTAAGCTCATTTATTTTACTCCTGTAGTAAGAAATGAAATTACTCTGAAAATATCTAGTAGATATCCATGGACATAATTGTTTTATTACATCTCTTTAATAATATACTGATAATGTGTAGCACACCTGAGTAACCCAACGTAGTAAGACTTATCCAGGATTTGCCTCTGGGGTCCTGAGAAAGTGGTCAGACAAAAAAGATCTGTATACTACTGGCTGATTTCAAGCAGCTAAAGTAGGATATGCAAGACAGCATCAGTAAAAGTCTTCAGTTAGAAACTGAAACAAAGAATACCTTTCCCGCCTGTCTTCATGCCACTGAGGCCCTGCTGAGTGACAGGACGATCGGTCACTTTGATCTGGGCTGACAGGACGCCTGGTGTGGCAACGGGTCCGCCCCTGGTACCTGGGCGACCAGTACCTGGTACCATCTGGAAAACACCACACACATATAAGTACACACACCTTAGGTATCATGGTCGAACTGTCTGCTGCCAAACCACCTCAGCACCTTAAACCTTTCAGTGTAATGAAAGGTTTGAATGGCTGAACGTTTGAAACCCTTATTATCCTGATGACCCAGGGATCATAACTGTTCCTTCAATTACTCACCCCAGTTGCTACTCTGACTGCTGTCTGTGGAGGTCTAATGGCAGTTGGCGGCCTTCCTGCTCCTAGAACTAATGACCCGCGACTCATAGGTCTGCCTGATGGTGGTCTCTGACTCGCCATAGCTTTCTCTATAAGAATAAGTAGATAAACAAAAATTGGCATACAACATAGCGTCGGTAAAAGCAGAGGCATATGCGAACAACTGAAAACTGGGCAATCAGCAAGCTAACGATTACTAGTAGTTTGTTTTTGAAACTTAAGATAGTTAGGATATGTAGGATCGCCAACACCTTGTAGCATAACCTACACGTCGTAAGTTACGAATGTGATCTAACGGAACCGGAGAAGAACCCACGGTTGCAACTTGCGGATTTGCGGCAACTTCTTTAGCTAGCTAGTGCTTGGCTTAGCTAGCTAGCGATGTATTGTACGGGGTTTAGTCTAGCGCGTCATTTTCTGCTAGCATGATACGGACACAATGATTTTTTCTTTCTAACTGCTACAAATAAAAATCAAAAAGTCACACCTACAATCATACACCGGCGTGTGGTCGTAAATGCTGCACTAGCTAGCTAGCTGTTTACATAGGATATGACAGCAGTTGCTACTTTAGCAGTACCAGTACACTCTTTTATGTTGCCCAGCAACCTATGTACGTGACTCATCGCGAGACGATTTGCACGAGCACAGAACTTACCTTAGCCTCTGTACAGTCTATGGTGCAGAGCTTCAGATTGAAGGGCAGCACGTAGTTTTAGAACAGCGCCCCCTAGGATGGTACGGCGGGCAAAAGATACTGGGCTCCAAGTCGGCGATTGTATGTACCATAGACCGTATAAACAGTTTCGGTATGTATGTACATTCCACGGCTTAGGCTTGGTTGGTTTGTTTGTTTAAAAAAATACTTTAATGACACAAAAGAATGCCTACTAATTCTGAACCTTTGTAGCCCAAATTGCAAACATTATTTTATTATTTTAACACATGCCAAAAGCTTGTATATTTCAGTACAAATTTAGCCTACATCGAAAAAAAACGGAATTTGGAATCACAATGTCACGTTGAATAAAAAAAAGTTACAAAAATGGCTACAAAATATCTCTCTCTACACAGTACAGTATATGATCATGTTCACGTGGTCAGCCGGAACCTGTTATCCGTTTATTTTAACGTTGTTAATTTTCCAGGAAACTTTGGCAATATTGCCCATCAGGATTACATTTATTAAAGATGTGGTGCTTTTCTTTAACCATTACTAACAAAAACATGACCATCATTGCTTAAAAATTAAATGTATCAACCTGTATTGATGTAATAATGCTTAATACTACATTGATTAAGCATATTAAGCACATACTGTGTTATATGTTTCTGTTATAAACGATATCGTTAATAAAGGTTATGGTTAACGTGGCAAGATAATGAAAAAAATTGTTAAGCATTATCAGTTTGCTCTTCTGCTCGCGGTGATCTTATCAATCAACATGTCAAAATATTACTACCATCCGTGAAGGTATGAGACAGGTCTAAAATTGTCTCGAACGGCGGGTGGCTCTCCGGCTCTGCAGATGGGTGATGCTGTCTCGTGTAGTTGAGAAGTTGTAGCTGCACCAAGTGCCGAGGTGAGGCACTATAAATTGATAAACGAAATCCAAGGTGGACATTCAAAACAAAACCCAAAATCAAGAAAGGAGCAGGAGAGGATAAGCCGAAGATGAGGACTTGAAATAATTATTTGGAAATGTTCTGTTGTAAGAAAAAGCGAAAAAGAGAGGGGGGGGGAGGTTGTGTGTGTGTGTGCGTGTTCGTGTGCGTGTTCGTGTGCGTGTGTGTGTAACTGAGTAACTGAGTCAGATACACTGCGCATGTTCCAAGTGCTCCGCCTTGTTCCGAAGGGATAATCGTCTTCCTTGCTCTGAAACTTGGCCCGTCCATGTATTGAATCCGGTTTTCACAGCTTACCGTCCTCGGTATGGACTCTCAAAAAGTAAGTGGCACATAGAGTTATAGATTTCAATAAATGAGCTTAAAATACTGTGGTTATTTGAGAATGAAACGGCATATTGTATTAGAACCTTAAGCAGTACCGTTACATTGTAGCCTCGTCTGTGGGGTAATTCGATAACTCTTAAATACCAGCATGCCATTCTCGCCAGTGTTCTTGAGAAGGATCAGTATTTTCCTCCAAATTTAGGTTTTGTCCTTGCTTGTGTATGCAAAGTTGAATGACGTTGTAGATTTTCGGTTATGTTTTATTGCTCCGTTGCTAGGAGGGTAACAGCACTATAGCAAGATAATGAAAACTAAGTGTTGAGCTTTAACCTTGTGGATTCGCCGTAGTGTGGCCGATATAAGAAACCCGCAGGCCTTCTTTGACACATCTCGCTCCGTTAATCGCAATGACATCCTGGACTAAAAGCGCGTTATGGAAATATACGCATATCCTTCTTACAAACTTGCAGGACGTCATCCGTGCACACCCACTATCATACCCAGGCTGTAGCAAATGAGAAAGTAATGTCATCTTCATGGACGTGGGGCACTGGTGTGTTCAGCGGTAGACAGTGTTTTCTGAATATCGAAATGTCTGTCATATTTTCCTTAAAGCAGAGGTCTGCACATTACTAGCCTGCTCAACGGTGACGGAACAGGTGGATTAGCACGCTACACGGAAGAAAACTAAAGCAGTGTTTACTTTGTAGATATGGGAGAGAGAGAGAGAGAGATGGCTGCCTATTGGCCACAGTTGTAGGAGAGGTGACATCACTCAGAAAGTGATGATGTCAGAGACTGAGAGTGGCCTGACAGTGGCTGGATCATGTGTCTGTCAGAGGGCCCTGCTTCTTCCACAACAGTTCTACACTACATTTGAATGCTCCTTTGGAAGGACTGGTCGTAACCATGGGAGTGTGTGTGTATTTCTGTTCAAACGATGAAACCAAACCACAGTGGTCTTTTCTAATCAGTACTTGTTGTTTTGGCCACAGAGCACACACATACCCTTCATAGCCATGCTCTCTCAGGAGAGAGTGCCTTTCCTCAGAGGAACTGGGTCATGCATTTAGCCAGTGAGGAGACTGGAGTATTATAGCAGGGGTTCTCATTACATTTACCCCGGGCACTGGGATCGTACTGGGAACTGAGAGCAGAGAGCACGAGACTTGTGTTTCAGGCTGTGTTAACTGGATTAAAGTCTGCATGTGCTCAGGTGCCATTGCATACACTCTAGACTTCTGCCCATGTTTGACTCTGCAGTTATGTTTCAGATGCAGCTGAAATGTGTGTGTGTGTTCAGGTGTGTAGGTGTGTGTGTATATCTAAGAGAGACGGATAGAGCGTGTATAAACAGTATACGTATATACTTTGCTTGCGTTACAGCATTGTATCATATATCTTAGCATCTTATTATCCACATTCCAAAGCTATGGGTCCCGTTTTAAACTGCTGTGTCATAGCGACACACCACTCACTGTTGCCATTACATGGCCTGTTTGGGTCTGCTGTTGGTTTGCTCACTGACAGGAGCTAAGGGGACATTCCTTCATCCGTCCACAGCTACAGTGACACTACAGCGACACTACAGCGACACTACAGCGTTTGAGCTGTGGCACAGGGAGCACAGAGGCCACGGCCTCACTTCTCGTTCTCTTTACACTTTGTTAGTGGCCACGCACTGGCGAGGTAGCAGACACAATAGGTCACCCACATGCTCAGGCGTCTCTTGCACACGTAGTGGAACTGCTACAGTGCAGTTTAGCGCAGCCTTTGCTGAATTGCAGCCTTGTCATGACAGAATCTATGAAGACTGTGAATCCTCATTCAGAAATGTATTTCATAGTTGGCTGAGACTCTTCTTCATTTCTGTGATTGGTCCTTTAATGTAATGCTTCTAGCAAGAACCGGAGTGATGAAAACTGATCCTACATAACTCTGAGCAGTAACTCTGGGCCTAATCCTCTTTAAGCTTTTTTTATGCTAGCTGTTTAAAACTTTTCTAATGTGAAGTCAGGAATGGTCTTCACTGAGGTGATTCTCAATTAAGTTAATGACCAGTTGCATATTTAGCCTGAACCTGGGTATATGCAGCTTTCTTCTGAAAATGAAATGGAATCCAGTGCTAACCATCTGTAAGATCCACTGATTCCTGCATATCTCACCTCTGTAGCTGGGCTCCTCCACCCTCATCCTCCACCCTCATGGGTGGAGGCCCCTTTCCAACAGTGTGGCAGTGTCTCCTTGCATCTAAACATAGCAGGGATGAGTAATCCCTAAGTCTGCTTTATCGTAGAATCTCTCTCTCTCTCTCTCTCTCTCTCCCTCTCCCTCTCTTCCTGGGATACTTAAATACAATAAAAAGTCAGCCTTTCCCCTGCAGCCCAGGTGCATCATGTTTCCTGGTTCCCCCATGTGCTGTGAAGCGTCTGAGACATGAATAATGCAGTAGGTGTCCTGGATCACAGCAGGCCAGCACGCTCCTCCCACAGCTTTAGCTTGTGTAACGGGGCATTCAGATGGGTGCCCACCCCCCGCCCCCCACCCCCCTGGGGCAGTGTTTTGAGCCTGGTACATGGGAACTAAACTGCACAACAAATCAAGATGTCACTACTGCCAAAGCCAAGATATGTGGGATATAGGAACCCCTACCAGATGGAAAAGGTTCAGAGGTGGGTGGGGTGGCTTATCTGACTGACTCCAGGATTCACAACCCCTTGTAAGATTTCTTATATTCACAACATTGCACAGCGAGTGACCCAGTGCAGACGGACACTGCAAAGTACTTTCATCATCACCCCAGACCATGACAACACATGGAATTAAAAGTGTTATTTTCCAATGATTCTTCTTTAAATTGTGTATCAGCCATTATACTGGCACCTACTGGCCTGGAGATTTTGCACTATTGTAAACATGGCTGTCTCCATGTGGTGTGCCCACTCTATGGAGCAGAAACTTTGTTTGTTTTTTTATGACTCCAAAAGAATTTGATTCTTCAGCCCATGTGAGCAGGAACTAGTAGTGTAGCATCCTTGACCTACTGAAATGCTAGCAGTGGGGATCAGTGGGTGGGAAGTATATAATGTACAGAAATATAACAAATGTGATTAATTATGCTGTATCATTTCGAGAAGGTCAGATATAGAAGTCTAATATCTGCGCGCTGATGAAGGGGCAGTTTAGCAGTGATGTGGGAAGTACTGGCGATGCCTTAGTGTAGGGTTCACTCTAACCTCAGAGGCGTAGAGAGCTCAACAGAAACATCGGAGCAGGTTTAGCAATTCCATACTGGATATTGACCTCTCTCTCACACACACACACACATACACACATATCCTTTAAGCACTGCTTATAGCCCCGCCCCCATTTCGAAGTAAATTTTGCCACTCGTTTCTCCCACCAATCCTGACACTGCGTAACTTGTGCATGACTTCACATATAGGGCAGACTGCACAGTGCCAGGAGGCACTTCACCAACGCATTCTAACACTGACCACGAGCTTCCACTACAGACGTCCTACTGCATAAGGTCAAAGTGCGTGCGCTGTTGTTTTGCCTTATGTAACGTCGCGGATTTAATGTGTGAAGAGTTTATTGATCTCCTCAGCTGGGGAAGCTGACAGCTAATGAGTGCCTTTGTTAATGAGAGGAGGTGCTGTCCTTCCACTGAGCATCTTGGACATCTCACAGCTTTGAACCTCTTAGAGAGTGTGTGTTTACGTCCATTTATGAGAGTGTCCTGACTGGGAAGTTAAAAGTATTTAGCTTATTATTATTAGTAGTATTATTAGCATATATCAATTAACGTCCTAGTTCTTTTAACAGAGCTACAATTATTTTTTGTTAACGTGAAAAGGAAAAGATGTTTGTGTTTACTGAGTTTAAGGTATCAGTGGTTTAGACTTATTTTATATGCTTATTTTAAAAAAATGTATAAATATCATAATAATAAAATGCTGACCATGATTTTTTCTGGTCACCCAGGAGGCCTTACAAAGGATAATCACCACATTAGCCAATAAAAATGAGGAGCTCCACAATTTCATCGAAACGTTGAGTCACTTGCTGGCTGGAGTTCAGGTAAGATCCTTGGCACCAATCAAACAGCTGGGTGAAGACCAAGGCCATTTTTCCTTTAGAGTCATCTGAAAAGAGCGTAAGGTTTGGATTGTACTGATGGAGCGGAATATCTCGATGCTGCTGCGTCAGGTCAACTCCAGCCAGGTGGTGTCCGACTTGGAGGAGGAGTTCGACATGTTATTCTCCATCCTGGAGGAGGCCAAAGAGAGCATGACCAACACCATCAAACAAGAACAAGCCAGAAAATCACAGGAATTGCAGGTAACGCCTCCCTCTGCTTGCCGCACCAAAGAATCATGGGAGACGTGGGCAAAAATGTTGATGCTATGCACAGGGATGTGAGTATGCTTAATGAAAGTGTGTGTGTGTGTGTGTGTGTGTGTGTGTGTGCCTGTGCCCTTGGTGTTTGTTTTGTACTCTTTGGTACGGTCAGAATGATGTCATTGTGTTGCTGTGGCAGTTCTGTTGCCCACTGAGCAAGAACAAAAGCAGAGAGTAAAATGAGCCCAGATCAGACCTTAGCCAACCAATCAGAACCAATTAGATCAGAACCTCAGTCAGAACCCAGCCCACTCAGGCCCTCAGCACATCAACTTCAGTGCAAACACACACACACACACACAAGTATCCAGAACTACATTCATACTTGGAATTTGTTTTGTGTGCAGTTGTGGTTTGTTATGCTTGGAGTCGAGGTTTGTGATGTTAGTGGCTTGTAGCTAAAACTCCCATCTGTCTCTGTTTGCTATTGTCATGAGTCACACAGATAATCCAGTACAGTGTACCTCTTCAGACCCGACACCCAACTTGTGTCAGGTCACCGTGTAGCAGGGGGAACCTGAGAAGGTTGGGCAGAGGAGAAAGTAACGGAAAAAGAAAGAAAGAAAATGAAAGAGAACGACATTGTGAAAGAGAGTCTTTTGTGACTCAGCACAAGTCCGGAGCACTTCTCCAGACCTGCGGAAGTCACGCCACAGAGCCCGTCTCAGTACTGCCGTAGGGCTGCACACACCCTCTTTGTGTCTTATGTTGTTCTTTGTTACGTGTCTGTCAGAACCAGATGCTGCAGAGCACTAATGCGCTGGAGAGTTCAGAGGAGCTGCTGGAGTTTGCTACCCATGCCCTGGACATCAAAGACCACGAGGAGTTTGCCAAGGTAACTAACGCTGTCTCTCTAAATGTCTTGCTTATCTAGAGTCAGTTATTTTACCTTTTAAATCCTAATGAATACTGTTGTAAGAACACGGACAGCTGATTTCAGGTCAGTTATACCTAGAACACTTGGTATCTACTAGACAGTAATGTGGCAAATCCAAATGATACAGGTTCAAAAGGACTGCTTGAATAGCAAAGCCCCTGTAGTGTAACAGTATAAAGGAAAGGTTTCCTCTGTAATTAGCATAATTAACATAAGTAATTAGCATAAGTCCCTTGCCCACTTTTGGTTTTCTACTCACTGCACTTGTGTTCCTATCCCTCAATAACAAAGCTGATTTTCTGACACGTGTTATTTTTCTCAGCACCACCCCATGTTCTGTGTATAAATGATTAACAGATATTTTAACAGCTAATTTTCTCCTGGATAATAGCAACTGGTACAACTCAGAGCTAACAGATTAATTGTTTCAGAAATTGCATATCTGTATTAGAGGATGGACATCTTAAGCATCATTAAAAGAGCAATAAAGATTTTCCTGCTTGCCTGTTGACTGTGTGTGTGTGTGTGTGTGTGTGTGTGTGTGTGTGTGTGTGTGTGCACTGCATGCTCACCCTTCCTCTGCATGGCTCTACTAACGACTTCTGTTCTTCTCTCCTCTTCCTCTCTCTTTCTCTCTCTCACTCTACCTCTCTGTCTCTCTCTCACTCCTTCACACTCCCTCTTTCATCTCCAAGGCTGCCAGACAGATTAAAGATAGGTACGGTACACTCTCCTCCACTTCTCCCTCAGCACATACTGCATGTGTGTGTTCACCAGGCTGTTACCACTATATCTCATACACACACACACACGTTTCTGCTGTTTAATAGGTGTCTTGGAATTGTTTCCACTGACCATTGTACCATTGAGAACATGCTTCATTCCTCATTCTTCTTACTAGAGCATGAATAATATTTACTAAGATCATAAAATAAACAATTTTAATTAAAATTAAAATTTGCAAAGTTTTTACATTCATCAGGTTTTTGCATTTTTGTATACCATTACTGGAAAAGATGTACATAGCTGAATGCTACTAAAGAGCATGTGTGTGTGTGTGTGTGTGTGTGTGTAACTAGCCCCAGGGAAAGTGACTTTGTGGTCAGGGAGTGTCTTGAGTGTGTGTCAGTTGTGGGTAGTCCACAGAGGAGATGTCTGGTCTATTTAACTAAAGTTACTTCTTATTGGGCTTCAATGTGGTTTTAACATTGCATACTTCATACTTCGATCACAAATGTCTCTAATTGGCCATGACACAAAGTGTTTTGGCTTTCATTATGGTTACGTAAAGCATGCTATGGGACCTAGTACACCACAGGATTCTTGAGCAGTGAACATAAATGATAAGATCATCTGCATTGAAACAAACGAACAACCACAAAGAGGTATCCGAAACACAAGGAATATATACACCAAACAAATCACTAACAAGAAACACCTAAAAGCAAACCAAAACATGACATGACAGACAAGGAGGTGTGGTTAAAAGGAAGACATGCACAAGACTGACAGGAGGAGCGGATCCAGACATGATATATATATATATATATACAGTATATTTAGTAATATATATATATATATATATATATATATATATATATATATATATATATATATATACAGGAAACATTATCTAAAGTTTTTAACATAATGTCCCTGGTAAAATGGTACCAGTGGTGACTGATACATAAACACCATGTAAAATATTTCTGCTTTTGGGATTAGTAAAACCTCCCTCTGTTTCTCGTATCAGGGTGACGATGGCTCCTGCCTTCCGCTTGACCATGAAGCCCAAAGCCACAGACAGCATGAGCCACCTGATGGTGGACTTCAGCCAGGAGCGTCAGCTGCTCCAGGGTCTCCGCTTCCTCCCTGGTGAGTGGGGACGGGACAGGGAACATGGGAAACTCCCTCCAGTGTTCTCCACCTGGGTGGCTTGCAATGAAGAAGTTGTTATTACAAGTTGTTATGACAGAATCCCACAGGTTTATCTACAAATGATGACATTTTATGATTTGTTAGGTTTTTTTGTTTGGTAAATTTGTTTGCAGAAGGAACAAATGAAACTACATTCACAGCTAAGTGGGGCGGAATCAAAGTAGTTAAAAGCCTATATAGGCAGAGCGGCGAATGATGAACTGACCGCAGAACTCTGGGAGTGTAGCTATATCTTTCTGACAGGGTTGAACAGAACCAGGAACACTTTTCACAGATTCAGACTGACTGTTGTGATGTGAATCCTGTAAATATGGTGAAACATGGTGCTAAAATTTTGTGACATAAGTAGAGCAGTCACAGAAATTAGAGGATATGTTTTGCATTCTAATTTGCATATGCACATTGGATGAGCATGTACACATGACGGTTCAAGCAAAGGTGTGTGTGTGTGTGTGAGGACCACCCTGTGGGGCACAGAGGCGGTCATGTCCACAGATGCCCCACAGGCCTGGCACAGCTAACAATCTAAAAATACCACAAAACCTCACACACTGTCCTGTAGCCCTGACTAAGCCCACAAAAATGGGCCTCACATTTGGAGTGGGAATGCAGTAAAATTATTTTCTAGTGTTAAATAAACCCCTGCAAACTACTTCAGAGCTAGAGACTGTTCTGTGCCCAGTATGGGGGAGATTTAGCATTAGCGATGAGTTTCCACTTTCACCCCTTACACTTTGTGATTAATGTGCAGAGACTAATTGGTTAAATTACTCAAGAGCATACATGGATTATCAGTTTACATACAAAAGTTTATTGTATATACAAGAAATCTAGCCAGAAACTGTGTTTGCTTAGGAAAATGAAAGGGCTTTGAGGTTGGTGTTAAGACCTTGGGGAAAAGGTATAAAGCTTGATGGAAAGAATCTCTGTTTTAAATATCTCTGTATGGTATGAGGCTCTAGACCTCATTAAATAAAAGAATTGGATCACTAAGATGGCAGGAAAACGGTTGCCTCCAACAGAGGTCATGGGAGGATCTTTATAGAGGACCAGTACTTGGAAAAGCCATTGGCACAAAGTGACCTGTTCATTCTGAGAAGGTCTCCATGGCAAATAACATCTCTAGAGGTACAATGGTGCCCAGTGCAATCAAATGTATCAACAGATCTGATTTGCTATTGATTGCAATGTGTGTAGTTTTATGATGTATCTACAGAGTTTGTGTCTATGACTATTTTTAGTGATAGCAAACATGATTTTCCTGTCTTGGCTGGACAATAAAATTCATTCTGTATTCCTCTCTGTTTCTCTCTCTGCCTGTCTCTCTCTCACTCTGCATCTGTCTCTGTCTTTCACTGCCCCCCCCCCCCACCTCTTTTTCTCCCCTGAGTCTCTTTTGCTGCTCACTGTTCAGTCAGCTAACCAGACGAGCTTTGCCCTCGGGCCCGTTTGCGATGAGAGACCGATTCGCTGCCTAACTGTTGAGCTGAGGCTGAAATGTGTCTAATTCAGAAACTCCAAACCAGCCGCTAGTCCCAGCCCACCCCAGAGCCAGCTGGGAGATTATGGATCGGGTACCTCCGTAATCCTCAGGAGGCAGCGGAACCTCTCCAGCTCCCCCATTTCCTTTTTTGTTTGGGTGTCATTTACATTTGTACTGATCAACAGCCTCGATTGTTCCTGCCTGTGAGAGCAGCAGCTTTGCTTAGCTGTGGTGTGTAGCGGATACGCTGCAGCCAATCCATTTGCTGTCATTGGACAGTACCTGCCTGAGTGAAGCATATTATTGAAGGCTTCACGTGGACGTAAATGAGAACAGCTGTGTCCAGGAGCCCCCACGGACCACTTTACAACACCCCTTTATCAAATGTCTCTCACAGTGATGCTTTGGAAGGAGGTTCCCTCAGACTAGGCTGAGTCACGTCCCCGCATGGCTCATGTTTGTTTAACGGTGTGTGTGTGTGTGTGTGGGGGGGGGGTGGATTAAATCAGGTCTGGCTGATAAAGAAGTAGGGCCTACGTTATGTTAATGACAATTGTAGCTAAATGACAATTGTAGAAGCCGACAACACCGTCTCCTTTGGAGAGAGATGCGCTCCGGTGCGGCCCAGGCGGGAGGGGCAGTGCGATGTGAGCTGACCTCTGCACACCGAGGCAGGGACACCCAGAGCACCTGCTCCAGCTGCACCGGCTACTGTCATGTAAATCAGGCTTCTGGCACAGACAGGCTTTCTGAATGTGCCCTCTGCACAGGGTAGTACCACGGAAAGACAAAGGTTGTGTCCTGGGGGTTGTTTTTACTGAAACGAAGAACCCTTAGTGTGTGGTACCTGGTATTAGAACTGATGAAACTATATTTACTAATTAAATACTATTGACTGCAATGTGAATTATTACATTCCAGAAGATATTATAGCTCCATGGATTACAGATTAATCATGTGTTCTTTGTTCAAAAACATGGTCAGAGTGAATAATGTACAATGCTCTGATTACACGGTTTAATTAGTGTTTCAATCTCTCCAGTACCGAGAGCTCCTGAGATGGATGTGCAGGACTGCGCGGTGATGGACAACACTGTGACTGTGGTCTGGAGGATGCCGGCGGAAGACAGCAAGATCGACCACTACATCCTGGAGTACAGGAAGGCCAACCACGAGGGTCTGCCGCGGGTGCGAGACGAGCACTGCTGGGAGGTTGTGGACAACATCAAGACTACAGAATACACTCTGACAGGTAGTCCATACACGCTGGACACTGCACATCACACACACAGACACACACACACACACCTGCACGTGCACATGCACAAAAATTTGGTTAATGGAACATTCCTTACTGATTGCTCAGGTTCTTCCCATATTTTTCATGCTTTTGGTCTGCAGTGTACATAGACAAATGATCTCATGTTCAGGCATGTTTATCTTCAGGGTTGAAGTTCGATTCCAAGTTTATGAACTTTCGGGTACGAGCGTGCAACAAAGCAGCTGCCGGAGACTACTCTGACCCTGTCACCTTGGAAACCAAAGGTACTTCAGATACGGCTCCAAACGCAGACATATGGTCATCTTGAACAGTGCTTTGGACAAGCAACCGGTGCGGAACTAACCCACGCCCGCTAATTCCAGCTTTCAACTTCGGCTTTGACCCCTCGTCGTCCCACCTGAACCTGAAGGTGGAGGAGAACGGTGTGGAGTGGGACCCTCAAGGGGGCAAAGGGCCCGACGGCAAGGTCAAAGGCAAAGAGAACAAGGGCAGGTACGAACCCACATCCCACCAATCACGCGGTGACCCATCACCTTTATGACTCTCATATCGATTTGCTGTGGTTATCTTTATCAATACACGCTGTCCATGTGGGGTTAAACATTGAAAACTGCCAGATATATAATGCTTGTAATAGTTTCTAAATGCTGATCTGGCCTGATGTACAGACAGGTTCACGGTGCTCTGAATGCTTTATCCAATTCAGCCCTGGGTGGAGCGTCTCCATGAGCAATGGTTCACAAGACATCGGGGGTCTGCAAAGGCCCGAGCTGTGGCTCCCTGGGGCAATAGGGGTGTTTTGTTACTGGATCACTCGAGACGCTTGTGATTAATTAAGGAGTCCAGCTCTGACTGCAGGATTTCCCTTCATACCCTCTGTTCCTGACGCCCTGCCTCAAGCAGCAGAAGGAACAGAAACACGACTTATTTCACATTTCAGTGGCACGTGCACAATTAACAGCCCCCGTCTCACCCCACTTTCCCAGCCCACACTCTCCTATCATTTATATTTCCCCTTCTTGTTCATCGACAGTGCGCATCTCGCTAATCTGAAGAACATGACAAGGTGACCCTGTGCTCATGGGCAGTGGTGCTGGACTGTGGCTTCTGTAGTCTCCTCCTCTTGTCTCCTCAGGCTGATGTGTTAGCACCAGCAGATCCTCTCTGCAGTTTGCGCATGAGAAGAGTGTTTTATGAAGAAGTATTACTAGGTTGGCCAGATAACTAACCCTCAGGTCTCTCTAAAGAGTCTCACTGCTAAAATCTTGAGGTTTAAGGCTGAGGAAACCCAGAAGGTTAATTTGGAGAATAGATTCATTTGCAGCATTGCTGAATTGGAAAGCTGTCTGGCTGACTATGTAATCCTGCATCATGAAATACCAGATATGTTGGGATGCGTGGTTAATATCCACCTAGAATGAAGGCTGAATTGTGTGCTGTGTTTGTGCCGAACCGGTCGAAAACCGACTGAAACAGTCACTTGTAAATGGAGAACATATTTCATTTTCATGTTTATTATGATCTTGCAGTGACTGTCTGTTCTCTGCAATGCCTCCATCTATAACTGACTGAACTTTTAACACCCGTTCTCTTACAAATTCAGGATACTCTTTCAAACATTGCTCTCAATTAAAAGAAATGATGACAAAGCAGTGATCATTCTAAACCTCACTTACTGCCCTAACTATATCAAAGCATTAAATCAGTTTTACATTCCTCGTCCAAATCTTTTCCATGCCCACATCTTTATGACCTTGGTGAGTAACCAGCCTATAAAAAAAGTATAATCCTTGATTTTCCTCATTAGTCATTCCACCATAGAGTTCTGTGTTCAAATGATCAGTGACCATCACGCTTGTATCATCTTTAACGTTACACGCTGTCAAGGACATCTGTCTTATGTAATAACCGAGCTGACTCCACGTCTGAAAGATTTAACACTCCCGCTCCATGTGACACAGCTCAGTGGTGTAGAAAGTCCCCAAAGGGTGTGGCCTGAGGGTTCCCTGCGTGTCAATTGGCAGATCTCCTATTGTTCAAACCGTCATTCATCCACCAGCTGCTCCTCAGCTGGCATGTGGCATGTATCACATGGCCATGGTAGGCGGGGCTGCCTGTCTCCATGGACACACCCTGACACACTTTGACGCCTGTCATAGTGGGAAAGGGTGCAGCACTGGACTGGAATTCCACAGTCGTCTGAAAGCACTGAGCACATTACATCAGCCGCTAGATGACAGAGCTTTGATGAGTCCGTAGGCTTACGAAGACATTTGTTCACATGGCCAAATGTCACTGCCTCCATATCCCAGACATTCCACACATTATCTTTCCACTATCATTTATTGGTTATTCAAAGCTATGTTGATGCTGCGCCATCATAATTATGGTTATTTTATCTTTACAAATACAAATCAACAGTAAAATGCTGTGTAGTGTTTTATAATTGCACAATGATATTAGGGCCAAGTTGCCAATATATGTCAGCAGCTCGACAAGCTCTGAATAGTGTTTCCACGCACATATCACTGCCTTGCATGTGGTTTTTAACACCATAGTTAGTAATGGTTGCTTCATTTTAAACCCTTTTCCTAATCTGCAACCACTGTCTTGTCCTGTGGCAGTGTGTGTGTCTCATTAGAAGTGCTGCTCCTACCAAAAGCGCTGCGTGTTATAAACCACGAGTGATCTGTTATCATTTCTTTTGTATACGTCTGTTCATCAATCCTCTTTTCCTCTCTGCGGTGGCTCTCTGAGCATGTGTTTGCAATCCAATCAGCACATTTTACCATAGTGGTCCCAAGACTATTAGCAGCATGTGTGTACTGTAAACTGTGGCTGTGTGCATCTGAGGACCGACAGCTATGCCTCTCCAACCTTGGTGCTTACAGAAGTGGAACTCCTTCTCCGAAGAGAGGGTCGACTACTCGGTCTCCAGCCCCTAGAGGCAGAGATCGGTTTACTGGCGAATCCTACACGGTGCTGGGTATGCTACTAGCTCGGGCACAACATTCACAGTTACAAATAAACATGTCATGTCATTCAGCATCTAACCACACTATTCTGAGAGTAAAATAGAGGCTGAACAATAACTTCGCACGTTCTGGAACTGTCCGTCCACATTTCTTTGGACAAACACTTTTTACTTCTTTTTTTTTGCTTTTTTTGCTTTCAGGTGACACTAGTGTTGACTCTGGCCAGCACTACTGGGAGGTAGAAGCCCATAAAGACTGCAAGTCCTACAGCGTTGGCGTAGCGTACCGGAACCTGGGCAAGTTCGACCAGCTGGGCAAGACCAGCAGCACATGGTGTGTCCACATCAATAACTGGCTGCAGAGTTCCTTCGCCGCCAAGCACAACAACAAAGCCAAGAGCCTGGACATGGCCGTACCAGAGCGGGTCGGCGTCTACTGCGACCTGGATGCAGGTAACCCGCCATTTAAGGACCTTTACAGTGAGGCTGGAAACAACGTATTCTTCAGCCATTGACACTGTTTACTGGGCCTTTGATGAAGGATATAAAATGCATATTAGCATTTTTTTTCCCCATGTGAGCATCGCGACACGCCTCAAACATTCTAGAGACCCGCCGTGGCTCGTTTGTGGATGATTTAATCGTGGCATTCGCATTCCAACTGATAACAATTTTGTTCAAAATAAAGGGGACCAATCTGTAACTACGTCACTTCAGCTTAACCAGTTAAATATATTGCAAGGTACTGCACCATTTCAAAATCTAGGAATATAATCACAATATGTTTTTTTTGTTTGAAACTCCTTTATGAAATAGCTGCAGTTGTAATCCAACGACCCTAGCTTTATTAGAGTGGAGTAGGGTTACAGGAGCTCCTCTAGCTGGTCCCAAGCCCCATTCTCCCAGCTCCTCAACCGGCTGAACGTTACTGGACACCTGAGGATCGAATGGCAGGCAGATCCACTGACTCGAGAATAAAGGAACTCGAACAGGCTTCTGTCAGGACTCCCCTCGTTCACCCAACAGTGCCTCTGCCCCCCTATTGGTCCCCGGCGAACTTTTCTTTTTTTTTTTTCCGAATCACTAATCTGCGCTCCTTTGTTTTCTTTCTGCCTGTTTTAAATCGCAGGCCAGCTTTCCTTCTACAATGCAGAGAGCAAGCAGTTGCTCCACACGTTCAAGACGAAGTTCGCTCAGCCGGTGGTGCCAGCGTTCATGGTGAGTGGAGTGGCCACGCAGCGGCGTTTATGTAACCGCGCGAGGTCTGCGTGTCGGCTGTGAAGTCCACAGCCGCACAGTGACAACTGGAGTAAAGTAGCGCCGCCTCCGACGAACCAGTTGCAGCGAGATTGTGATCAGACACTGAAACTGGAGCTTGTGCATGTTTTGGCACCCCAGTGCGGTACAGTGTGGAAAGCGAGGCTATATGTAGCCGCGTAGAGTTAAATCTGACCCACTCGTACATACGCCAGTCCACCTCCTGCCACAGATGGAGGCTTATGCACTTTGTCTGCTATTACAGGCCACATTGAGCATGGAAGGATTTGGTAGGACCTGTGTCACTGTGGGGACAGTGGATCAAAAAGGGTCCATCTAGGGGACATTCGGATGGAATTTACATTAACTTCAAAAGTGCACTAGCAAGTCTAGTTTAAATACGGTCATGTTAACGTGTTCAAATATTCATGGTCGCTCAGGCCCAGGTGTCATGACTGTTCCACATCATTCCACGTGTCCTTCAGGTGTGGTGCGGTGGTCTGAGCCTCACGACGGGGTTACAGGTTCCCAGCGCCATCAGAAGCTTCCAGAAGGTTGAGAACGGGCTGGGAGGATCAAACAGCAGTCTGAACAGTATGCAGCAGTAGCCCGTACAAGCTGCTGTGTCCTGAAGTCACCGAAATGTTTTAGGACCAGATTCCCCATAATTGCAACGACCTCCCGACTTTAATTGGCAGAAGTGGGTAACCTCCATGGACACCTCATGAACTCGCACCCCACTTCCTGCTTCCTGTGCAAGTTAAAACACTTCCTGCTGTTCATGTTATCCAGTGTTGGACACTGTGAAGCACCACTGGGAAATTGAGTCCTTGACTGGCAGGCACCAGATAACCCTACTACTACACTGTCTTGTACTCTAGAGTCCTCTCTTCTGTAAGGAGAGATGCATATTTCTTTATCTCTTATTTCTCTTGTTATATAAAGCTCTTTGCACCAGAAATGCTTGTGGCTTTATCAGGGAATAGATGAGTGCACTTTCTTCTGTTTCATTTTAGGTTTTGTAATGATTTATTTCGGATATGAGTTAAATTTGGCATGAGAGATCCTCTTCATTATTTGATTTATAGAAATGTATAAATATTTCTAGTTTGGTGTGTGTTAATATGTATGTATGTGAATGTGTGATCCATAGCCTATGAGTACAAGTCACTATTACCTCTGGTCTAATCAAGGTATTTTTCCTTGGACTCTCAATATCCCATCATCCTCTGAAATATCAACCCTGTAGTTTTTGACTACAGTAAGTGGTTCCATATGACTGTGGAAAATGTTTGCACAATATAAACAATTAATACTGCTTCCTTGGTTCACATTATTTTGTGTGTACAAACATCGAGCCCAGTCCACCAAACAAAGAAACAAACTTTTCAGCACATCAGCTTTTGGACCTGGACTTCAGTTTTAATTGTTGCTTAATTTAATTTTTCTTCCTTTCCTCTGATGTTTTTTTATTTCTTTCATTCATCTGCTTATTTACTGTACATGCATATCAACAAATGCTGGGTCTGTCCTTTAATAAAATTATTGATTTTTTAAAGATTTTCATGCAGTTGTGCTAAACTGTAAACTAGTTTCAGCTCGTTATTTAGCGTGGAACTCATTCCAAAGATTGTCCCGCTACAGTAGCCTGCTACAGTTTAATTATCTGTAAACACACTCGACTCAGATAATAATCTAAGTCGGGTAAAGTACGCAGGAAGTGAATCCTGCTCACTTTTAAGCGCTGCCCCCCAACGCCGAGTTTGAAAGCAAGGACTTCCACGATTTAAAACGTGTCTCTACCGCCACCCGGTGTTACAACCTTGAAACAGCAATAAGTGGATCAACCAAATTCCTGAGATTTTTTGCTTGCTAGTCAAATAACACGCATATGATGGGACAATTTGTATTGTCATTTATAACACAGATCTGTTTACATATGTTTGTTGCGTTAAATTACTTTCCGCTGGTCCACGTTAGGTCTATGACAATGTCATAGATTTATATTCCAGCGATGTAAATTGAATAAATTACACTGAAAAGTATCTGCTTGTTTATTTACCCGTCACGCTTCTCAACACGTTACGGGTGTTACGAGTTTTAATTAACACTTCCATGTGCCTAAAAGTCAATAACCGGAATAGTCCGTTTATCGCTTCACGTTTATCACGTTCTCAAAGGCTTGTGTCCAACGTCCCGTCCCATCCGGTAGTGTACTGGGAACCACTGGGGACCATTGGGACCCGCTGTCTTCATTAGGCAGACAGCTACGCAGCACGGAGTAATATTTTGTCCTCTTGCATTGAGTAAGTTTTCCAACTTTCTAATGGCTGCGAGCTTTTTCATTCATTTTTTATAGCGAACCACAGCTAGCCGTCCGTTTGCAGTACGTCTTCATGCTGCTGGCTAGCTGGATTTGCTGTGGAAACGGCTGTAATTCTTGGTAACGTTAAACGGCTTTTTTATCGACATTTGAACTAACGCGTTGCATTTTTAACGGGAATCAGGTGCCGCTACATTAAAAAAACAACTAAAAGTATTAGCTAGCTAGCTAAAGCTCACAAGAAAAGCGTTAGCTAGCTAGCTACATCATGACTCGCTTCAAAATCGACGGCAAGTAAAGATTGTTTACGAGGCAACTAAATGTGTTTTTACATTTGTGTGGCTATAGAAGTCAATGCCATCGTCACCGTGTGTCCCCGAGAATGAAGCAGTCAGCCTGGTGGCCGTACGTGTTGGCTTTTCACACACACAGGCGGACCGATGCCTAGAATCAACAAGACAGCCGTACTGGCCCTGCTGATTACAACGAGCTCCGTTTTCCTCTTGTTCCAGTTGTACTACTACAGGCAGTACGTGTCAAAGGTGAGCAAAGACTACTAGGCAGTTGACAGTTAACCATTGCAAAAAATAAAAAAGGTCAGTCATTAAACACCAGCGATGTTGGTAATGTGGCCAGCATTGCTTGATTTGGTGGTCTGTTTCTCATCCACAGCATGGACCTAATGCCTTGAGTGGTAAAGGCTACCTTGCAGGAAAGGAGGCCCAGTGGGTAAGTAAAATAAACCACTAATGGTGGTGACATGTCTTTGAACTTATTATCTAGCTCTTTGTTATTTTTGCACTCTCTCATTTGTACCTTTCTCTTTTCTCCCACACATTGAACTGCATGCAGCATTTGGTGAAGAAGTTCCTGGGGTTAGTGCGCAAGTTCAGCCTGCCCGTCTTCCTGGTGGACACCGTCTCACTGAGCCTACTGTCCCAGGAGGCCGAGCTGCTGAGGGACAGCCAACTGAAAGAGCCCCACTGCACCTTCCTCTGCACACACAGGGACTTCATCACCTTTGGCCTCCTCGGAAACCTCTGGAAATACGATGTAAGCGTTTCCACTTAGGCCCCAGTATCCCACAGAGGTTGTGGTGTGAGTCTGGATGGTGCAGCGGAGTGAGATGTATCCATGTCATTCCATTGCCACAGCACAGTACCAAGGTACTCCCAATAGGCGCACAGGATTAATTTACAAGGAGAAGGCTGATATGCAAGGATACCTTTACACATACAGATATAGCCTTCACAGGCGCAGACATGCAGGCATTTGCAGATGCACACAGTTTGCGTGTGTAAAGCTGCCAGATCCTTTGCCAGGGCTCGATGCAAAAACAGTTGCAGGTCTTCATGTGAACAGGGTTAAAAAAAAAAAAAACAGTTTCCCCACATAGTGTTTAATCACATATTGCAAACTAAAAGTGATGGGAAATGTATTGGTGCAGCTGTACCTCTAATCCCCCCACCCTCACCCCTCAGGCTGCCCTGCTAGAAGCTGCAGAGGAACGTGGCCTCGAGCTTCTGGAACTCAGGGGGAAAGACCCCAGGCTGGTGGGCATGGATGACCTGACTGGGAGCGAGATCCCTCTGCACCTCCTGATCCGCTCCGACGGCCACCTGCTGGTGCACGTGGTCGTCCTGTACGAGCGCAGCGGGAACTATCTGTGGCACGGAGCCCTGCGGCTCACGCCCGGTGCCGACCACACCTTCGCCCCCTTCAGGAAGTTGGACTTCGGCCGCCATGCGGGGGCCTACGACAGGTAGCGTGTCCTCCACACACACCTCGTGGGGGGAGATGAAGATTGTTGTGGCTGGTGTCCTGGAGCCCAGTCGTCTTGTATTTCAGAAGAATGTTTGTAAATGGAGAGCACTTGACTGAAGGAGAAATCCACATTTAGACTTTTCTCCTGTTAAACCATGAATTGGTGGGGGGAGGAGGATTTTCTCAGTTTTCAAGCATAAAACTGAAACAACAAAATTGATTGAGTTATCCATTTATTTTCCCTAATACTAATACTTTTGGCATATTGTTCAATTATCCCTTTACTATAAAATACAGTACACTGTAGAGTAATAAGTGAAGGCATATAGAAAATGTGTCTCTCTGCAGTGTGACCATGAAGTTGAAAGCCTCTGTCTAGAACGCATAAGGTGCAGTGTATTTGTGTCCTGTGTCAGGCCAGAGCTCATTCTGACCACTCTAGACGGCCTCGACGTGCGGCTTCCGAAAAACTTTTCCCACTTCCTGACCGAACGTTCCAGCAGTCGCTTTCTGGAGTGCAGATATCGAGAGGCAGCTGCCTTCTACCAGGTTCATATCTACATAAGACCCTCTCTCTCTCTCTCTCCATACGTGATTCTGAAGGCGAGGTGTAAGGGCTGACTCTGATCTGTGTGACGTATGGATTTCCCATAACCAAGCTGCCATCTCTCTGCCCCAGCTCTATCCAGATGACGCATCTCCTGAGGCGATGGACTTCAGGATGAAGGCCAAGAGTCTTCTTCACCTCGCCGCTCGAGTTCTCACCGAGCTCCAGGTCCCCTTCTGGCTGAGCAGTGGCACTTGTCTTGGTGAGCAGCCTCTCAGAAAGCTTCGTGCTTAAGATATATTTAAATATTAAACACCCATAAAAGTGTTCATGTCACAGTTATCCGACATTGGATAGAATTGCCATGCACGGATTCCGGAATTGCTTGCTGTAATGAACCAGTTGTATGTTCCATGTGCGTAAGCACCACAGCATATAAGAGACTCAGGAGAGCACTCATTTGTTTCATTACTCTGATGTGCTCCACCTGCAGGCTGGTTCCGGCAGTGCAACATCATCCCCTACAGTAAGGACGTGGACCTGGGCATCTGGATTAAAGATTACAGGCATGACCTCACACAGGCCTTCCAGAGGGCTGGTCTCCCTCTTAAACACAAGTTTGGAAAGGTATTGTTCTTCACCCAGCAGTCCTGTAAAAGACATTGAAATGAAAATAATTTGTACTCTCACTGTACCTGTGTAGAATTTCCAATGTCCTGTAGGATTTCTGGACAAAACTCTAGACTATGATCTTGTCTGGTATAGATCGAGGATAGCCTGGAACTCTCCTTCCAGGGGCTGGATGTAAAACTGGACATCTTCTTTTTCTACGAGGATGGTGACATTGTTTGGAATGGAGGCACACAAGCCAAGAGTGGCAAGAAATTTAAGCAAGTATTTTATTACCCAGTGATCTTTTATTACCTGTATAGTGTTCCTCCATAAAAGTATATTAAAGTATATAAAAGCATTAATTCAGCAGACATTGCAATTTACAGCTTTTTATAAATAGCCTGAGAGACACACCCCTATACCTTTAGGGGTTGGGTGAGATCTGAGAGCAGGGTCAGCACCACATCTCTGGAGAAATTGACCGAGGATTTATGCCAGAATGCTTATAGCTTCAGTATAACTACTGTTCATTATCAAAAGAGATTTGAACAAACTGCGGGCACGTTTGTGCAGTGTCCCTGCAAAAATTCCATTCTACCTACTGCTATCTAGTCTCTGTGAGCAGTCCGGTGCAATTTTTACTGAGGATCAAGCCGACACAATCCAGCACATTAGGAGTATATCTGGCAACCCAATACTCCACTTCTGAGGAAATGGGTCGTCATACCAAGTTCTGATAGCTGACTTGGTAGAGCAGGTGGAGTGTGGTGTTCATAACACTAATACTGCATTACTGATAAATGTGTAAGTCTCTCTGGGTAACGGCGTCTGTCTGTCTGAGCGGTATGTGAATGTCTCTGCCCGCAGGTATGTGTTCCCTCGGTTCAGCCTGTGCTGGACCGAACTGTTGGAACTGAAGGTGCGGGTGCCCTGTGAGACGCTGGATTACGTGATGGCCAACTATGGGCCGGAGTGGAACGTTCCGGTGAAGACCTGGGACTGGAAGAGCTCTCCACCCAACGTGCAGGAGAATGGGGTGTGGCCCATCAGAGAGTGGGATGACGTTATTCAAGTCTACTGAAACCTCACGGGAACAACAGCTTTCTTTTTTATTTGTGTTTTTTTTTTAATTATTATTATTTTTTATATATATATATATATATAAAGGCTGCTGTGTTTAGTCACATTAAGCTCAAGGTGTTAAAAACTCTCAAGGTGTTGAAGCTCTGTTATAAACTCACAAATGAACAGAATATATGTACAGCTGATTGCTATAAGGCAAGACTTGACCTCTGACCCCCTACTGCATTCACACGCTCATCCATGACTGAAACTGCTGCTGTAGCTTTTCCCATAGACGTCAAAGCATCTGGCGTCAGATATGCACATATGACCTCCTCACTCATGACCCCTTAGGGAAAGCTGTCCTGCAGGGGCCCACTGTCGTTTTAATGATGCACCTTCTTCTAAACTTACGTAGTTCTTTTGCAACTGATATTTTTAACCACGTTTACCCACGTGTTCCTCTTTGGACGGCTGATCGTGGTGCACCATTTGTTGGAGTTTGTTCATACTTGCATAATGTGTCACTTTGTCATTTTCTTCAGACTGAAGTTGCCAATAACGCTAGTGTCTAGGTTAATCTATCATAAATGTTGTGTACATCCTAATCCACTGTCTGCAGCACTGTTAGGGAGATATTGTCCAGGTGGTATAAAACTAAATGGGATAAAAAAGCCTGACTAGCTGAAAGTATACACAGGTCTAGTGGCTTTCCATCTAATGTTTATACATGCATTGAGAGTAAGTGCAATATGTATAAATTGAACTGACTTCACTACTGATTTACTGGTTTTTGTGCTCAACCCCAGTCCTGGACTTTGAAATCGCTGGTGGAGAAGTGAACGCTTAATATAATCACCTGGCCGTTTGGCCCTCAAAGATAAAGGAGGCGTGCAGAAACTGAAGAACCTGGACTGGTTTGTGGTTTAGAGGCTCAGAGAGTTGAATTCCTGTGTTAAAACCTTAATGCATATAAAAGAATTATGTAATCATGTAAGTGTGAACATCAAACCTGTTGGTTTAAAAGACCTGTCTGCTTTCTTCCATATAAGACTATAGTCTTCTATTGTTCAGGGTGGCTTGTTCTCTTTCACACTGGCTGATCCTTCCTCTTGTTCTTCCAGAACATCTTGGTCGCAAACATTGGGATGATCTTTTAAAGCTTTAAAGGGGCAGTGTGTAAGATTTAGAGGATCCTATTAGTAGAAATGGAATATAGTATACAAGTCATTTCTTTAGTGTATATGAACCTGTAATGAATAGTTTGTTTTCGATAGCTTTTATTGAGAACTTCATATCTACACAAGGAGTGGCCACCATGTTGCTCTGCAGTATTTCTACAGTATCCTAGAATGGACTACCCAAACACTGGGTCCACAGAGTAGTTTTCACATTTTCACATTAGCATACAAGGCAACTAGCTACCATTAACATTAAAACTCACAATGTTGAACAAGTAACAGTAACACTGGTGGTCAAACATGCACGATGTAGCTTGTAGTTCCACAGACTAAATAATCTCATCATCACTTGACTGTCAAGTGATGATGAGATTATTTAGTCTGCTCCATGCAGTTGTAGATGACGATATCATTTTGGAAGAAACTTAGCTCCTGGTGGCCAATGTAAGACGGTTGAAACCTCATAGCTAGATGCTATTAAATCTTACACATGAAAGGGGAAAGAGTATGAAAACATATCCAGACCTATCCCACACATCGTTAAGCATATTCAGAACTTTGACTGGTACTATATAAATATAGCTGTAAATAAATGTGTGCACACCTGGGGGAGGCGGAGCTAACCACAGGGCCTCAGCAGTTTACGCTCGTCTGTACTGTTGCCACTGAACACCTCCCGCTGCTTAACACCTCGTTCAATGGTGATGAAGTTTTATCTCTGATGCCGATACCTTTCTATTCTCAGATAGCTCAGAGGTTAGCGACGGTGATTAAAAGACTGCACCTTTGGCATCATGTATGGCAGACTTTGTGGAATCGTTATAAACACTGACTGCTATACCAGCAGAACAAGGCTTTTGAAGTCCCAGTTAGATGTGTGAACCAAAAGTGTTCAATTCTTCTAAATATTTGAAACCCAGCTCTACGACGCCATCTGTTGTGCAAATAAAAATACTACACCGACATTGCCTGATTCACTCCTGTGTCGATAATAAGCGTTGCCCAAACAGAAACCGGAGCACCATGCATTGATGATGGAATATTTTTTTTTACCTAATTGTAAAGCGACCTTGGGAATCTTGAAAGACGCTATATGAATGAAAAATTCATTCACTAATTTTATTTGGATGTGGCATTACATCTGGTGAACTAAATAGAGCTAGAGAAACAACAAAATGGACTTAAATATTTTTTACTCAAGAAGATAATTTGTTAATTTCTTAAAGACATCATAGGTGGCTGCATCATGAAACTAGTTTAAAGAACAACGAGAAAATCCTGGTGTCTCAAAGATTGCATGCTTTGAATTTAATGTATATAACACCCAGTAGTTGTTTAACACATCGTAATCACTTATGTGTTATTTCACCGTTTTGATTTCTTCACAGTTTTTCTAAAATCTAGAAAACAAGAGTTGGTATGTTCACACTTGAAGTGTATATTGCACCATACACTATGACGTGTTTGGATATTTTGTTCAATTAACGTTTTAAAATGTCAAACTCGTATAGTGAGAGATAGCCCTGTTAGTTTATTAACAGAGTATAAAGAGTTATAAACGAGTTGATAAAGAGTTGTGAAAGTGGGGCTTTCATTTCTCTTTTTCTCCAAGTTTAGCTACAGAAAATTCAACGTGGGCAAAAGACGTGAGAGAGCTGAAAGAAAGGAAACCCTACATACGCCCCCACAACAAGCAAAACGTCAAGAAACCTCAACAGTTTTTACCAGAATTTATTCTCGACAACTCCCTGGCCGTTCCTTTCCGGAAGTAAAGTTCGCTGTTCGCTTTCTGACTGTGGACAGTAACAATGTCTAGCCTGGTTAACTCTCTTTTTGTCACCTTACTTTTCTTTTTCTTTCACTTTACACAAAGTGGTAAAGTTCTTGTTTTACCTGGCGAGTACAGCCATTGGCATAACATGCGCTTTATTTTGGAAGAGCTCGTTGAAAGAAATCACAGTGTCACCGTATTGGTAAATGTCGCATCGCCCTCGATCAAATACAACCAGACGGAACGCTTCAATTTCCTTGTAGTGGATTCGCCGCTGGAATCTAAAAAAGTGCACGCTCTCTCTGAAGAAATGGTTGATCTTTGGATTAAGCAGTCACGCACAACAACCACGTTGGGAATGGCTCTCAAGATTATGGATTTATCCTCCAGGATTCAAGCGTTCCAAATAGTCGCATGCGATTCCGTGCTCCGTAACGAAGAGTTGTTATTGCGGTTAAAATCGCTCAAGTTTGACGTGCTTTTCTTTGACCCCATGGCTGTGTGTAGCGACTTACTTGCAGAAGTCCTTAAAGTTCCGTTTGTTATTTCTCTGAGGCTGTCCCTCGGTTACTCGATGGAGAGACTGTGTGGGCAGATGCCAGCCCCACCGTCGTATGTGCCTATATCACCAGTACAACTCACAGACCGTATGAGTTTCATGGAGCGCGTGTACAATGTGGGTTTGAACGTTTTCTATAACGTGGCCTTCCAGTTATTTGCCATGGGGAGTCTGAATAAATACTACAGTGAAATTCTGGGTAAGAAAATCATTCAAAACAACACTATTGCACAAAGGACTGGGTGTTGACCCTTTAAACCATTCTCGAGTTTGATGGTCTACAGTGTTACACTTAAGAAAATTAGGTATTTATAATTGACTTTTCCATTAACTCTTTGACTGGAGTATACTGCAGAGAACCTAGAGTATCAAGGCAGAAAAAACTATTTAGTGGTCTGACTTTGGGCTGGTTACGTGGGTAACGTTAGTGGAGGCGTGGCTCAAAGTTCAGACCTGTACAGCGGTAAATTAATGAATGGAATGAGTTAGAGATAATCTCCGTCCGAAATTCCGTACTTCCCTCCTATACAGTACGCCAAAGCAGAACGCGATAAAGGGCAGTACTGTATATCCGAATACATAGTATGCATTAAACAGTAAGCGAAAAGTACCCGGATGGCTTACTGATCCATTTTGAAGTATGTGATTGCAGCACACGGTCATATCCCATGACAAGTGGCAGTTCTGGGGACAGGCCAGAAGGGGCCAGTGCCCCCTGTAAAAACACACTTGTCTGCAGAGTACAAGATTAATAATGGCTGCTTTGCTATACTAACATAACTGGTGGTGCAATTACCTATCCTAGCTAAATTATCCTAACTAAATTAATCTAGCTAAATTGCTCCCAATACTGACAATAGCAGTGGTGACATTTTTTGTCATGCATATCTAGATTTGAATAGTCTAAAATGCAAATGAAAAATGAAACCTATTAGGATATGATAACTCATTTGCATATACACTATTTCTAATAGTAAAGCTGAGAACTGAATCCTAACAATGTCCTAATTTGGACAAATTTGTCACTTGAAAACTCTAACTATATAGTGACAAAATCTGTCACTATAAAATAGGTATTTCAGTTTTCAGTGATCTTATCGGTTATGTCTGTAGGTATTAATTTGAGATGCTTTGTCCTATAGGACCTTTCAGCATCCCTAACAAACCAGCTCTCTTGCTTGGCTAAATATTCCAGTGTGCCATAACTTACCTATCTAACCAGAATACTCAACTCCATCCAGTCCTCAAAGGCTCTCCAGGCTCAGAGCAACGTTAAACACTGAACCTCTCTGTCAATGGTGTTCTAACTAAGAATAAATGTCCTCAATGTAAACTCCTACTGAGAGTAAACTGAGAGCTAATCTCAGTTTCTAACCACCAAGGAAAGAAAAATAACCCAAACCATTACTGAGTGTTGGTGCACAACCCAACTGGAACACTCAGTGAAGTATTTTCTCATTACACAGCAATCTAAGATTTGCCTTGAGCCAGGAGGCACATCAAAATTGAAAGTGTGATTGCAAGCAGTGGTGCTGGATGTTCCCACACAAGCACATTATAGTACAGCCTGCTCACTGCTTAACCATCTAATGAAGCAAGCACAAACTAGCTGAAAAGATTTGTTTTTTGATTCATTGAAGTTTAACCATCTAGAACAAAGCCATAGTCAAGACCCAACGCATATCAGGATAAACCGAGATTACAAAGTTGAATTACCTGCTAGAAATTTTCACACAGCAACTTATTCACATCATTATACATTTGACAAGTGCCTACTGTCAACATTTCAGTAAAGACAAAATTGCTCTGTAATTGAGAAAAAAGCTGTAGTATTTAGTATTTGGACAGAGGAAAGAATACACAACAGCCAAAACTGGACAGTTTTTTTTAGTTTTTGATTGCTAAAACATAAATAGACCTTACAATTCTATTTTGTGATCACAATACATTATAATGCTACAAACTACTACTACTATAATGCTACAAACAACTACTAGACAACAAGGAGGCTCTTCAAAGAAACTGCATTTATGAATATAATGTTACATTAAAATTGTGGTTTTACCTTAAAGCCTTTGGCCCAATAAGGACTCCAGTGACCTTCTGGTGTAGGTTCAGTGTGCCCAATGTTGTATGTTTTCAGTTACGTTTTACACACAGTATTTAGACTGTGTGGACAGATGTGAGCTCCACCATCATTGTAACGCCGGGTTAGCGGGTGGTATAGAAGGATCCATATGCAGGTTGAAATAATACTTGTTTTTAATGATAAATTGAAAACACTCCCCACAACTCCGACAGGAGGGTGAGGGCAACAGCCTTGCCTGGTTAGGACAGGCTATCAGGGAGGTCGGGGGGAACAGGCAAAGGTCGGTACACAAAAATCCAGAACAGTAAACAGGCGAAAGTACAAAAAGGGCTGAATCCAAATAGACATAAACTGAGACAGGCAAAAGGTTCGGTACACGTAGTGGGCAGAGGTACAAGAAAAACGCTCGGTAAGGTCACACGTAAACATGGAGCAATACTTCGCACTGGTTTCTAGTGTTCATAGTCCTTAAGTACTCTAGTCATCATAGGTAATGCAGTTCAGGTGAGTCAGTACTCGGGTGAGGGTGCCCTCTGGCGCTGCTGGGCGGTATGCCACGTTGGCGCCCTCTGGTGGTCCTGGCCGCCAACCGCATCCCTGACATCATCCCCCCTCAAACGGGCGGCTCCAGCCGCTCGAGCAGATTGACGGCGAGGGCGTCCACGAGGCCGTGGCGCCGGGCGATCCGGATGCGCGTTGTGGAAGTCTCTGATTAGTGAGGGGTCCAGAATGTCATGCGCTCCCACCCAGCTCCTCTCCTCAGGACCATATCCGTCCCAATCCACGAGGTACTGCAGGCGACCGCCCCGCCTCCGGGAGTCTAGCAGCGAGTCCACCAAGTAGGCAGGCGATCCCTCCACGTCTATTGGGGGAGGTGGCGGCAGCGGCGTACCTCTAGGTTGACCCGTGTTCTGTGCGGGCTTAAGCAATGAGACATGAAAAGTCGGTGCTATACGATAGTGTGGTGGGAGCTGCAGTCTGTACGATACCGGGTTGACCTTCTTCACCACTGGGAACGGTCCCACGTAGCGGGGGTTCAGCTTCCGGCATGGGGTCCGCAGCCGGAGATCTCGCGTGGAGAGCCATACCAGCTGGCCCGGGAGTACTCGGAGCAGCTCTGCGATGTCGGTCAGCTTGTAGTTTCTGTGCGCGAACCACCCGCCGCAGCCGGACGTGGGCTGCCTCCCAAGTCCGCTTGCTGCGTCGCAGCCAGTCATCCACTGCGGGGAGATCAGAGGGCTCCCCTGACCACGGGAACATAGGAGGCTGGAAACCTAGTACACATTCAAAGGGGTCATTCCAGTAGAGGAGTGGGGAGAGAGTTCTGTGCCATCTCCGACCAGGGCAGGTAGCGGCTCCACTCGCTTTGCTGAGTGCTACAATACGAACGCAACATCCTGCCGATTTCCTGGTTTAAACGTTCCACTTGGCCGTTGCTCTGTGGATGGTAACCAGAAGTCAGGCTCACATGTATGCCCAGTTTCTCACAAAAAGCCCGCCACACTCGGGAGGTGAACTGAGGACCCCGGTCAGAGACAATGTCTTCCGGAATACCATAAAACCTAAATACATTAGAAAATATTGACTCAGCGGTCTCCAACGAGCCTGCAAGCCTTCGAAAAGCGATCTATTATTACAAACACGCAAGTGTGTCCGTGCGAGCGTGGTAGGTCCGTAATGAAATCGATTGCTAGGTGCGACCATGGTCGAGTTGGTATGGGGAGGGGCTCAAGGAGACCCATAGGTCTGTTACGGGGTGTTTTACTCTGCGCACACACCGCGCAGCCCTCAACGTAAGTTTTCACATCCGTCGCTACCCCTGTCCACCAGTATTTTCGAAGCACTAATTCCGTGTGCGCTTCTCCCTGGGTGGCCGGAGGTTGGAGATGTGTGAACCCACTGTAATAGTTCCTGCCGAAAACCAGGGGGGACATAGAGCGAATTAGGGGGGCAGGCAGCAGGGGCCGGCTCAGTCCCGTGAGCCGCTCGGATTCTCTCATCTAAGTCCCAGAGAATGGGACCCACCACCAACGAGGCCGGGAGGATAGTCTTGGGGGGATCTTGTGAATTGGGACCCTCATAAATGCGCGATAGGGCGTCCGCCTTAGCATTCTTAGAACCTGGCCTGAACGTTATTGAAAAATTGAAGCGAGTAAAAAATAGTGCCCACCTGGCTTGCCGAGCGTTCAGTCGCTTCGCTGCCTTAATATATTCCAGGTTCCGATGGTCTGTCAGAATTAAGAAGGGGTGTGTCGCTCCCTCCAACCAGTGTCTCCACTCCTCCAACGCGGACTTTACCGCTAGTAACTCCTTGTTGCCGACGTCATAGTTCCTTTCCGCTGCGGTAAGCTTACGGGAATAGAAGGCACAGGGGTGGAGCTTGGGTGGCGTACCTTGCCGTTGCGAGAGAACTGCGCCCAGACCAGTGTCAGAAGCATCCACCTCCACTGTAAACGGCAGCTCAGGATCCGGGTGTGCCAGGATAGGCGCCGAGCAGAACCGTCTCTTCAGCCGATCGAACGCGTCCTGGGCTTGGGAAGACCACAACAGTGACTTCGGGGGGCCCCTGAGTAGAGAGGTGAGAGGTGCGGCGACTACGCTATAACCCCGAATAAATCGTCGATAAAAATTTGCAAACCCCAGAAATCTCTGTAAGTCTTTCACCGAACGAGGACGTGGCCACTCCTGTACTGCTCTTATTTTATCGGAATCCATTGCCACGCCCTGCTGACCCACCTTGTACCCCAGGAACTGCACTTCCGTGTCAAAAAAAACACACTTCTCCAGCTTCACATAGAGGTGGTTGTCCCTGAGCAGCTGGAGAACCTCCTTGACGTGATGCACATGTTCTTCCCTGGACCGTGAATAAATCAAAATATCGTCAATATATACTATGACACTCCTATCCAGAAGTCGGCCGAAACACATTGTTCATAAAAGATTGGAAGACGGAAGGAGCGTTTGCCAGGCCATACGGCATTACTAAATATTCATAATGACCCGTAGTCGTGATGAATGCCGTCTTCCATTCGTCCCCCTCCCGTATACGTACCAGATTGTAAGCACTACGCAGGTCTAGTTTAGTGAATATCCGTGCTCGGCGCAGTTGTTCTATGGCTGCTGGTACTAGGGGGAGGGGGTAAGAATGCTTGACTGTAATCGCGTTCAGTCCTCTATAATCGATGCACGGACGTAGTCCCCCGTCCTTCTCCACGAAAAAAAAACCTGCGGCCGCGGGGGACACAGACGGGCGAATGTAACCGTGTTTCAAAGCCTCCGCCACATACTCCTCCATTGCACGGGTTTCGGGCAGAGACAGTGGGTAGGCACGTCTCACGGGGGGAATGGTCCCGGGCAAGAGCTCAATCGCACAGTCCGAGGGGCGGTGAGGGGGTAGTCGCTCTGACTTTGCCTTGCTAAAAACATCCGCGTAGTCCAAATACTCCTCAGGGAGCTCAACCGTTTTCGAAGTCATAGGGCTTTCTATATTCGTAGTGTGAACTGTCAGGCTGAGGCATCCCTCATGACACGCCCGACTCCACTTCAGAATCTCCCCTGTGCTCCAGGAAATCACAGGGTCGTGGAGTGCTAACCAGGGGTAACCCAGCATGATCGGATGCTCTGGGGAGCGTATGACGTAAAAAGGGAGCTGTTCAGAGTGTAGAACTCCTACCCTTACGGTAAGAGGCCGCGTGCGTTGTGTGACGGCTCCAATAGGTTCTCCATCTATTCCCTTTACCCGCAGTCCCTGCTGGCAGTTGACCCGGGGAATGGCGTGCTCCGCAGCGTAGTGTTCATCAATAAAATTTCCGGCCGCTCCGGAATCTATTAGGGCTGAAACCACAGAGGCACAATTTCCCCACATTATTTTAACAGGTACCGTCATTTTCTTTATTGAGCCTCCTAATGGTAATATTGGACTAACCTTAGGATCAGCCTCCGCTCTATACAAAGCCGGGCATTCCCCTCTGAAGTGTCCGGATTCCCCACAGTAAAAACATAGCCGGCCCCGTAATCGACGTTGTCTTTCAGCCTGTGAGAGACGGGTGCGGCCCACTTCCATGGGCTCCGGGGGAGGCGGGATATTAAGATTGGTGGCTGGGACGTGGGAGATGGCTGGCTTATGAGAACAGAGTAGGTTATCCAACCTTATCGACAATCGAATGAACTCTCCCAAAGGGAGACCATCACCCTTACAGGCCAACTCAGCCCGGAGCGTATCGGTGAGGCTCTGACGGTAGACCGTGAGAAGGGCTTGATCATCCCATCCACTAGCGGCGGCGAGGGTGCGGAAGCGGAGCGCGTGTTCTGCTGCAGTAGCTCTCCCTTGACGGAGGCGTAAGAGCTGTTCTCCAGGGTCCCGGCCAGCCGCTGGGTGATCAAATACGTCTTTGAAGCACTGTTCGAAGTCTTGGTACGAACTCCAGGATGTATCCTGACTCGCCACTGCGGTAGCCCACTCTAATGCCCTCCCGGTGAGGAGAGACGTGACGAAGGCGGTCTTTTCTGAGTCGCTCAAAAAAGCGGTGGGCTGCATACGGAAATATAGGGAGACCTGGAGCAAAAAACCTTGACATAAACCAAGAGAGCCATCATACTTGTCAGGGAGGGCCACCCTAACAGCGGTGCGTCGGCTCGCTCCGGGGTCCAAGGCGGAAGGAGGGGACACAGGAGTCGGTGGAGCTGACGCTGATGATGCGTGAGCGAGGGTCAAGACTTGAAGGCTATGGGATATGTTGTCCATCGTGGTGGTCATCTGTTGGAGCAGTTGTTCGTGGTTCCCGAGCCATCTTCCCTGGTTTGCTACAGCCGTCTGTATTGCCGACATACCTGCTGGATCCGTAGGTGGCGAAGTATTCTGTAACGCCGGGTTAGCGGGTGGTATAGAAGGATCCATATGCAGGTTGAAATAATACTTGTTTTTAATGATAAATTGAAAACACTCCCCACAACTCCGACAGGAGGGTGAGGGCAACAGCCTTGCCTGGTTAGGACAGGCTATCAGGGAGGTCAGGGGGGAACAGGCAAAGGTCGGTACACAAAAATCCAGAACAGTAAACAGGCGAAAGTACAAAAAGGGCTGAATCCAAATAGACATAAACTGAGACAGGCAAAAGGTTCGGTACACGTAGTGGGCAGAGGTACAAGAAAAACGCTCGGTAAGGTCACACGTAAACATGGAGCAATACTTCGCACTGGTTTCTAGTGTTCATAGTCCTTAAGTACTCTAGTCATCATAGGTAATGCAGTTCAGGTGAGTCAGTACTCGGGTGAGGGTGCCCTCTGGCGCTGCTGGGCGGTATGCGACGTTGGCGCCCTCTGGTGGTCCGGGCCGCCAACCGCATCCCTGACAATCATATGCTCCCCATGACTCCATGGTTTTCTCTGTAACATGGAGCGGTGATAGATAGAGAGGTGGACACCTTCGCTGACAGAAGCGAGATTTATTAAGGCTAAATCCACAATCCCAAAAACATGAAAAGGTTTGAACTGAGGCTAGGACTGAGGCTTTTTTTTTTTTTACAGAAATAGGCAACCTGATGTGAGTTTGTCCCTCCACCTTTGCTGCTTTACTTCACAGGCAAACCCACAACCATGTGTGAGACTATGGGAAAGGCTGACATCTGGCTGATCAGAACCTACTGGGACTTTGAGTATCCACGGCCATTCCTGCCAAACTTCAAGTTTGTGGGTGGATTACACTGCAAGCCTGCAAAGCCCCTGCCCAAAGTAACATCATCATCATGCATTGGTGGATTTCAGCCCTGAGTTAAACATTAAGAACTAACAAGCAGTCAAACAATCCCTGAAGTTTACTACCTAACCGTTACTACTGATCTTACCCGTACACACCTTTAACACACAAATACACAACAGCTCATTCTCAGCATCATCATTATTGATTTCAGCCCTGGATTAAACATTATAAACTCACATGAAATTCAGATCTTTCTCTCACATACACAAACCTTTAATAAACAGATATGCGGTAGTATGTGTAGTGCTGGTAAGAGTGCAAATTTCATTCATTTGGAGGCGACATATTGTTTATGGGAAGTAAACCTTTCTCAGGCATCCAGCATGACAGACATACAAACATACACATTAATTCCATAAGCACACAGAAATGACTTGGAACAATATGGCTTGGAATATACAGAAGGCAGCTTGCCAAAGGCAATACAAAAACCAACAAGCCTTCCTGTCAATATGAGTATTTAACGTCGAGATTATAAGAATATAAACCACCACATGTTATAATTTCAGTGGAAGTTGTGAACATCAGCTGAGCATTTTGGTTCTGCAGGAGATGGAGGAGTTTGTGCAGAGCTCAGGGGATGATGGCATTGTGGTGTTTTCACTGGGCTCCTTAATAAAGAACCTCACTACCGAGAGAGTCAACACCATTGCGTCAGCACTGGGACAGATCCCTCAGAAGGTTCCTAATCTTAAGTTTGCTTCCCTGTTTGAAAGGTTTCAAAATATTGTTTGATTTTGAGTTGGCTGATTTCATCAGTACTGAGTATTTTGACACATTCCTTGATTCCGTGACAATGTAGCATACATTGTGTAGCTGAGTTTTAATCTCAGATCTAAATTCAGGTGTTGTGGGGCTACACAGGAGAGAAGCCTGATACACTCGCTCCAAATACAAGACTGTATGACTGGATTCCCCAAAACGACCTACTTGGTAAGGAAGAGTTTGTCATGAACAAAAGTTTGTTGTAGTAAATTGGCCCAAAATATATAATGATTTCAATTTAATAGGGCATCCTAAAACCAAGGCCTTCATCACCCATGGTGGGACTAATGGACTGTATGAAGCTATTTACCATGGTGTCCCAATGGTGGGAATACCGCTGTTTGCTGATCAGCCTGATAACATCATCCACATGAAAACCAAGGGAGCAGCCGTAATGCTGGACTTCAACAAAATGGAGTCCAAAGACCTGAGGGATGCGATCACTGAAGTTATTAACAATTCAATGTGAGTTGAACCTTTGATTTCTGGTTTTAAAATGGGGTTTTAAGATCTACTTTTAAGAATAGGATTACATATCTTTGTATACAAGTAGGTACACACTTGGCTCAAAACCTATAACCTTTTCTTACAGATAATGTTTATATCTGTGTTGCCATCTTTTATTTACTTACTTTCATCATCATGCTGTCATATCTTTTATATTTCCACTCTCCCAAGTAAATGTTTTCAAGACAAACAGTATTTTAATGAAAACCCAAAGTTCATATCAGGACTCTATTCCCAGAGCTATACTGCTTGATGTCCCAGGCATTCTGAAATTCCATACATGGCCATTGGAAAACATAGTTTATCCACAAACTTTATATTCCAGAATCTTTTTTTTTTTCTTCATTCAGGTACAAAGAGAGCATAATGAGGCTCTCCCGGATCCACCATGATCAACCCATGAAGCCTCTGGACCAGGCTGTCTTCTGGATCGAGTTTGTGATGCGGAACAAGGGGGCCAAGCACCTGAGGGTAGAAGCCCATAACCTCACCTGGTACCAGTACCACTGCTTGGACGTGGCAGCCTTTTTACTCTCCGTAACTGCACTGGTCATGTTCATCTTTGTGAAAACATGCAGTTGGTTCTTCTGTAAATGTTTCAAAAGAACCACAATAAAGAAAAAGAAAGAGTAATCCACTTCGACTTCCTGCTTTCTTGCTGTTCGGACGCATCTCTGCTAGCTCTGCCTGTTCTGCTTGTTCTGTACAGTTATTTTATTTATTTAAGGGTTAGTTATTTTTACAAGGTAAAAAGTTATTTGTACAAATTAAAAGGACTCGAAATCAACAACCCAGTCTGCATCAGAGGACCAACTCCAGTCTCGCTGCTAAACAGCAGCATGCAAAGAACTCTGGTCACATGCAGACCCACCACCAGGCTGCAACCCGTGCTAGTCGACAACATGCTAACAAGCATGCTAAGATTGTTAGCCATAAGTATGGTCACACGCATGCCAACCATCAGCTTGCAAACCGTGCCAGTTGGCAGCACACTAATAAGCATGTTAATAGGGTTAGTCATCAGGATGCTAACCATGTTAGCCAGCAGCAGTATTCTGCTTTTATTGGCCGCCAAGACACGAACAGTGATGAGATGAGGAGAACCTCCACAGCCCAAAACTCTGCTGATTGGGGACTCAGTCATCAGAGATGTATGAAGCAACAGTATTATGGCTTTTTGCTTTCCTCATGTTACTGTCTGTGAAGTGATACCAGTGATTCCACATATACTGCTTGATCATCCAGCTATGAAAAGACTGCGTGGCTGGGTAGTGGTCATTTTACCAGACTGCTGGCTCTAAACAGCTGGCTTGCTACAGCCTGTGCACATCGGAAGGTAAACTTCATTGACAATTGTCAACATCTTTTGGAGGCCTGAGCTTTTTAAAATCTGATCGGCTTCATCCTAACAAGACTGGGACTCAAATGCTTGTGGATAATCTGCTCTATGGCGTCACTCACATGAAGAACTTGCACCCAACCCCCAGCAGTAATGTCAGTCACAGGTGCTCACCGTCTCCCCACAGAAAATCTGTTTTCAGAGGTAAACTCCAGGAGATCGATGAGGCTCTGCAAAACTACAGTCTGCAGTCTTGAAAGAACTCACCTACTTCTCCTGCACACTCAGCGAATTCTCAGGTCTGACACACTGGAGTCCATCCTCCTAGTCAGTGTTACATTCCGGGTCTTTTAAATGGCCAGTGGCATGGCTGCCAGAATCAAAATAAAAATGTAATCAGAAGAAAACCTAGTATTACAAGGCATTGTAACAAACAAAGTCTAATTCCAGTGAAATGCATGAGTAATGTAAGCTGTGTTGATCAGTCACATCAGGTCTTCAAAGCCTCCTTACTAAATGTCCGTTCACTCACAAACAAGTCTTTTATAATAGCTAAATTAATTGAAGATTATTGTCTTGACTTTCGTTTCCTAAAAAACATTTCAGAATTACAACAGTGAAGTGAAATCAGTATGGAAAATACTTCTCTACCTTTATTGATTCATCCAAGAATAACTCAGCTGCCCTGTTCAGAAGTATAGACCGGCTAGTGAACCCCACCTCCTGTGTCTTCCCTGAATTTGTTTCAGATGAAAAATGTGATGACATTTGGTATTGCTGGCCTCTCATTGGTCAATGACCGAGGTATTGCCTCTGTAGTTCACTCTGTGTGCAAAGATACTTAATCGTACTGGAATCATGACTGCATGTAGGAGAGCTGGTCTCAGTCTTCTGCTCCTGCTCACTGTGATCCAGGCTCCACTGGCTGTGACAGCAGGGAAGATCCTCATCTGGCCTGGAGAATTCAGCTACTGGCTCAACATCAAAGTCATCATAGATGAACTAATAGCCAGAGGACACAGTGTGACTGTCATTACCCACAGTGCTACACCATCTGTAAAGACAACTGAGTCTCCAGGATACAATGTGGAGATAATACAGGTGCCCTACACTAAGAAGGACATGATCGACATCATGTACAGATTTCGAAGGTACTGGACATATGATCTGCCAAATGACAACATTATCCAGGCATCTCTGAAGCTCAAAGAGATGTTTGCTGTGATCACGGAACATAAAATGATACTGTGTGAGAAGCTCTTTGCACATGGAGACCTGCTGGAGAAGTGGACTAAGGAACAGTTTGATGTTCTTCTGATAGACCCCGTGAGTATGTGTGGAGAACTGCTGGCACAGAAGCTGAACCTGCCCTTCATCATCAGTCTTACTTTCTCGTTTGGAAGCGCTATGGAGAGACTCTGTGGGCAGCTGCCAACACCACCTTCCTACGTGCCAGGGGTCGGCCTCGGGTACATGGATCAGATGGATTTCCTCCAGAGAGTGAAAAATGTTTTATATATCCTCTCCCAAGACTTTCTGTTTAGTTTTGTGGCTAAAACAAAGTGGGATTCTATATATACCAAGATCATGAGTAAGTGATGATTTTACATTTTAAATTATTCTCCGATTTCTGTGTAGAGGTTACATGATTCTGGCAGGGTTGAAAAGGGTACCGAACATCTCACATAGACATTCTGTTACATTACTGAAGTATTACTTCAAGAAAAATGTATGTGCTAAAAAACAATTAATAGTTCAAAGTATTCTTTTGAACAAAAAAATACTCAGTATTAGTTGCTTAAAAAATACGTGGTTAAGTCCATGACGGACAAGACAGTTGAGGAGTGGGAGCGTGACACACGTAACTGTAAATCTTACATTAAGACGGTTTTTAGATTAGTAACTGAATTGTTGTAAACATTACCGTAAGTTTGCATCGCATTTCAACGGTGCTCTCAGTTTCTCCCCGTATAGACGAAGAATTATTTCAAGTGTGACAACTCGATCTCGTTCTTCTTTGTCAGTTTCAAAGTTTTAAGTGTTGTCCTCTGTCTCCATTTGTTTTGTTTCTCAAAATCTTCACTCCCTAAATTACACCAGGGTTAAATTACACCCGCCTCCAGCGCTGATCTGGTCAGCGGTCACCTCTCCAATCTGATGTAGCGGGGGGTTCCATCGGTATTTCATGGTTTTCATTGGCCCAATAGGTTGTAAGCCTTATTGGCTAAAAATGCAGACGAACGGTTCTATAATTACAGTTTTAGAGCCAGGCTAGAGCAGTTTTTAAGATTATCTGACTTAAACAAAGTGAACAAAATCATAGTGTATGGCTGGCTCACCTCCTAGCTTAATAAAGTTTGAAATGCCCTTCTATTCCATGTCAAACGCAGAGCAAATCCTGCTTTATGGACATCACGGTTTAGTTTAGTTGTTACAGTAACTGATCACTATTGCCTAAGACAAGAGAACTGTTGTGAGGTGTTTTTGCTGGCGTTGTAGAGACTTTCAAGACCTTTGAATCTTTTAGTTGAGGACATAAACTACAGACTTAACAGTGTAATGCCCTGGGGAAACCAAGGATATTTCAGGTCATGTTGTCAAAACTGGCAAATAATTAACTGCGAAATGGTAGATCAGATCAGTAAACTGCGTAGTCGAAACCTACAGGGATTTTTTGATGTATGCACTGCATGTTTCAGTCCATTGCTTGACCCGTAAGCTACATGAAGGAAGTGCATCTCATAGACATCAGGTTAAAAAGAGCTGCAATTTGATTACTTAAAATCTTGATCTTATGCCCTTTTTAAGTTTGAGTTCCTGCATGATCCAGAACTTGTCTAGTTGTCTTTGACCCTTCACCTGTTGTATTGGTTTTGTGAATTGAGTCTAGACATGAGCTATATATGAAAGTTAAACACAGCACGTGTAAATGCATTGCTGTGGGAATCGCAATGCTAGAGTAGGGGAAACCATGACACTGTTTATCATCAGTTTAATAGTCACCTCTGGAAGTGCTGTAGAGTGACTCTGTACAGATGCCAATACCACCCTCCTACGTGCCAGGGCTCGGCCTCGGGTACACGGATCAGATGGATTTCCTCCAGAGAATTACTAATTTTTCATAGCAACTCTCAAGACATGCTTTTGAGGCTTATGACCATAGCAAAGTGGAATTACTTATTTACTGGTCATGGGTAAATTATCATCTATAAAATGCACATGTATTTCAGTTTTGTAATCTTTAATTTAGGCCAAAGGTTTTCATAATGGTTGATCGGGTGTCCTTGTACCCGAGCGTCATCTTTCTTTTCAGCCATCTTAATCAGCCCACAGTAGTCACGTCCAAAGGTGCACTGCTGAGATTCTTGGGCAATGAGAGAATATTTGGCAGCCTGGAAAAACTCTAGCATTAGTGTTCAAATTTAAGCATTAGTCATCTGCACCCCCATTGTAATGAGTTTATTCAAAAGCAGCGTTGAGAGCAGGTTTAGCAGGTAGAAACTCTGATTTAATAATGCTGGCAAACACAGAGTATATCCAATACAGGTAACATGGAAAGGATCTACATACAATCCATGTAAACTCCACTGGAGTCCTCCAAGGCTCAGTCCTAGGCTCTCTTCTCTTCTCTTTGTATACTCAACTCATCGTTTTGTATCTATCTATGCTACTATCTAGGATGCATTCTGTGAACAGATGCAAAGCACTTTGTAAGTTGCTAAAAGTGGATAAGAGCATCTGCAAAATGCCCTAAATGTAAATGTAAATATCCAGAAACACAGTGGTAATCCAGGAAGGGGTTTAGAAACAGGTAGGTAGATGTGTAGATGTTAACATGTATTTAATTATAATTACTGACCAGTTGGTGAATCATTTTGTTACCTTATTTTCATCATATGTTTTAGTTTCTGTGTTTTGTGCTTAGTTTGAACGCAAACAAGAAAAACTTAGAAAAGTAGATACGCAGTGAGACTTCACAATATACACACAGTAAATTGGAACTTCATCATTGGATAGTGATCATTGGAGACAGGTGTGATTAGTATGTGGGGGAATTACATCTGATGAAGCTGATGGAGGACTGTGAGAAGTCTGATAAAGCAAGTTTAGATGGGACGAACAGATGTGATATGACACTGAAATGCTGGCAGTACTTGTTTTTAATTCTTTATCAAAACCACTAGATCATACTTACTAAGCAGGCGAAGAGTAAAGCTACTGCAATTTCATAATAAGGGGTAATTACATTGTAAAATTACAATGTGTAATTTCAATGTAATAACAAAGTGTAATTAAAATGCGTAATTACAATGTAATACCAATGTATATTTACTATGTAAAACATTTTTTGATTACAATGAAATAACACGTAATTACAATGTGATAACAAGGGGTAATTACAAGATGTAATTACAATGTAATGTAATGTAAGCACCTTTGCTGCTGTTCTTCCAAGGCAAACCCACAAGCCTGTGTGACACTATGGGAAAGGCTGACATCTGGCTGATCAAAACCTACTGGGACTTTGAGTATCCACGCCCATTCCTGCCAAACTTCAAGTTTGTGGGCGGATTACACTGCAAGCCTGCAAAGCCCCTGCCTAAAGTAAATTCATCATTCTAGATTGGTTGTTTTGAGCTTATGGTTAAACGTTATTAATGAACAAGCAGTCAAACAATCCCTGAAGTTTATTACCTGACCTTTACTACTGATCTTACCTATACACACCTTTAACACACAAATACACAACAGCTCATTCTCAGCATCATCATCATCATACATTGGTTGATTTCAGCCCCGGATTAAACATTACAAATTCATGGACTACAGATCTTTCTCTCACATTTGCAAACATTTAATACACAAATATGCAGCAGTATGTGTAGTACTGACGAGAGTGCAAATTTGATTAATTTGGAGGTGACATATTGTTTATGGGAAGTAAACCTTTCTCAGACATCCGGCATGACAGATTATTAACTACAAACATACACATTAATTCCATAAGCACACAGAAATGTCTTGGAACAATATGGCTTGGAATATACAGAAGGCAGCTTGCCAAAGGCAATACAAAACCAACAAGCCTTCCTGTCAATATGAGTATTTAACTTCGAGATTATAAACCACCACATGTTATAATTTCAGTGGAAGCTGAGAACATCAGCTGAGCATTTTGGTTCTGCAGGAGATGGAGGAGTTTGTGCAGAGCTCAGGTGATGATGGCATTGTGGTGTTTTCACTGGGATCCATGATGAACAACCTCACCAAAGAGAGAGCCAACACCATCGCTTCAGCACTTGGACAGATCCCTCAGAAGGTCTCAGTTTGCACTGTTAAACTGTTGTGCCTCCATTTACTCCAGTTGCATCTGATTTGAGTTCTACATTATTATCCACATGCAGTGAAGATTCACTTTAGACAGATAACTCAAGTGAATCCGATCTGTCAATGTTCTTTAGTAAAATTCCTGGAGAAAGAAATGATGAATTGAATTAAATTCTGTATCTCACGTAGTTCCTTGCCCCTTAAATCAAATGTCTGATTTTTGTATAATGGTTCACTCATCCAAGAACCTGGAATTCAAAGGTTTCAAAAGATTTCACCCACAGTGGTTATAGAATTGTTAATTCAATTCACATTTACATGTGATGGGTTATTTTATCAGCAGTGAGTATATTGATGCATATCTTGATTTAGAGTATAAATTGTGTAGCTGAGGTTTATTCTCAGGCCTGATTTATATGTCTGATTACAGGTGTTGTGGAAATACACTGGAGATAAGCCTGACACTCTCACTCCAAATACAAGACTCTATGACTGGATTCCCCAGAATGACTTACTAGGTAAGTAACAATTGTCTCACATGTATATATACTATAATAATTTGTAGCAGTACATTTTCCCTAACATACATGATTTTCATCCAATAGGACATCGTAAAACCAAGGCCTTCATCACCCATGGTGGGAGAAATGGACTGTATGAAGCTATTTACCATGGTGTCCCAATGGTGGGAATACCACTGTTTGCTGACCAGCCTGATAACATGATCCACATGAAAACCAAGGGAGCAGCTGTAATGCTGGACTTCATCAAAATGGAATCCAATGACCTGACGGAGGCTCTCATTGACGTTATACACAATCCATTGTGAGTTTAATTTGTGATATGACTAAAAGCAGATATAGATCTATTATAATTATAAGATCTATTGTTCACCCTTTAAGTGAAAGACTGCATGCCTTGAGCTGTAGCATTGTGATGGGCAGGGAGTGCGAACAAAAAGGAAGCGATCACTCCAAGTCTCCGAGAAAAAGAGGGGTTTAATGCATAAAGTGCGCAAACCAAAATTATTATCCAAATTAAGGATACAATAACCAGCAGTCAACTGGTACAAAGACAAGACATATATAGACAAACAAATGACCATCAGGTGAGGAGGCTAATACGCCCCGCCCACCTGAGGGACGCACACAATGCAACAACAACAGGACAACTGCTGCTGTGCCGGAGGCGACCGGTAGGGGGAGCCTCCCTCACCGTGACAAGCATCTCTGCGTTTTTATTATTCGAGGCTGAAAAAGCTGTAGAGGTTCACAAGAGGTTCTGCTTTTCACACCCCATCTTCTTTATATATCACTCGCTTTTTATTCCATAGTTTCAAAATCATATTAAAGGATTATCAAATCAGTGTACAATTTGTATTTCATTCATCTTTCCATCCACATAAAACACTGGTACACAACTCCAGCATTCTTATTTTCCATGCTCTTGTTCTTTTACAAGCTAAACATTTCCATGAACTTTATATTCCAGAATCTGTTTTATTTCATCATTCAGGTACAAAGAGAGCATAATGAGGCTCTCCCGGATCCACCATGATCAACCCATGAAGCCTCTGGACCAGGCTGTCTTCTGGATCGAGTTTGTGATGCGGAACAAGGGGGCCAAGCACCTGAGGGTAGAAGCCCATAACCTCACCTGGTACCAGTACCACTGCTTGGACGTGGCAGCCTTTTTACTCTCCATAACTGCACTGGTCATGTTCATCTTTGTGAAAACATGCAGGTGGCTCTTCTGTAAATGTTTAAGAAGGACTATGTCAGCAAAGAGCAAGAAAGAGTGAATAAGTGAGCTCTGTTGGTAATCTTGGGGTAATTTTACAGGTGTGAGGGAACTAAAATTCTATAAAATTCTATATGTTTTAAAGGTATGTGATACATTCTATAGATTGTTTAATTAATACAATATATGTTTCATTAAAAATTTATGCTAGTCACTGCAGCATAATAAAAAAAAATTATACAAGTTTAAAATGCAGTTTTGTGCTGAATAATATATAACAATTTTAAGTAAACATGTTTGTATTTTACTTGTATTCTGCATATGAGTATCTGTACATCATGTAACGCTATTTCTATATGCCTATTAGTAAGCTGTCGACTGGCACGGTTTGCAAGCTGGTGGTTGGGACGTGTGCGACCATACTGATGGCTAACACTGTTAGCATGCTTGTTAGCATGCTGCCGACTAGCACGGCTGGCAGCCCGGTGCCGTGTGTGGCCAGAGTTTTCTGCATGCTGGTGTTTAGCAGCGGAGGTGTTTCTCTGATGCAGACTGGGTTGTGCTTGTTGTCTTGGAGAGGGATGCAGTATTTGGTGAGACTGCTCGATTTCTGCTAATCGAGTTGAGGTCAGAGCTTCATATCTGTTATCTAAAAGAATGTTCTGTTCTGGAGATGGCTGCTTGCCACGGTTGTGTCCGTTTCTGTTGCATTCCTTCCCCCAAACGAGAGTCCAGCCCTTATCACTGTACTGGATCAGTAGGAGTTGAGGCCAAGATGAGCTCAGGCTTTGCTCATAGTACATCCCAGCGACAGTGCAGAGAGACGTCTCTTTCTATGCTAGTTGCCGGGATGGTTTTATCAACCGTTTGCGTGGCAAGAATCTAGTCCAGAAATTCCTCATCCTCCCTTAGAGTGTAAGGTATGGATTCTTTCCTGAAGTTCTGTGACCCCTCTGAGGTAGTTTGCCACACTCGCAGCAAGTAGATGACGTGGCAGCAGGATCCATAATCAGAACAATATCAAAAGCACAGGACACACAGGGCTCAAAGATTTAAAAATGCAGCTATTGACACTCAGAGCTAGCAGAGATGTGTTTGAACAGCAAGAAAGCAGGAAGTACCAAACACTGTGGTCACTCAAGATGCTTTACAAATGAGAAAATACAAGAAACAGAATAAAAATAAAATAGGAGAACTAAAATAGGGGCATAAAAATAAAACAAGAAATAAAAAGAAGCTCTTTGCACATGGAGACCTACAGCAGAAGTGGAGTAAAGAGCAGCTTGATGACATTGAAGGTGAATCTGCCCTTTCATCAGTCAGACTGTATGTACCCTTTGGAGGTGCTGTGGGGAGACTCAGTACAGACCTACTGCACCCTCCTGCATGCCAGGGGTTGGCTTCAGATACACGAATCAGACGGGTTTCCCCCCACAAAATGAGGAACTTTTAATCAAAACACTTTGAATATGTGCCGTTTAGTCTTCGGACTTTGGCAAAATTCGATTACCTGCTTAGTAAAGTTGTAGTATGTATGTATATGTGTTTGTTTTTTGGTGTGGCAGTATATGGCATGAGCCTTCTGCTATCAGTCACGGGGTTCATATAAGTTCATTGACAGGTCAGAGACCACGTGTGCAGAGCAAACTCCACTTTGAATAACTTGCTCCCACATCGTGTTTTTTGTGTCTTTTGCGTCAGCTAGTTGTTCAGGCAAAGAGTTGCCTGGTTGTTAGTATTCATTATGAATATATGCAGATTTTTTCTCCCTTTGGTAGTTTTGCTGCTGAATGGGTGTGAAATAACTCACAGTGGCAAAGTACTGGTGCTTCCTGGTGAATACAGTCACTGGCACAATATGCGCACAATTGTGGAGGAGCTTGTGGATCGGAATCACAGCGTGACTGTTCTGGTACACACAGCGTCACCTACGGTGAAACACACGCAAAAGGAGCGCTTCAAATACATGGTGTTTAAAGTTAACATGGAGCAAGAAGATGCACAGGATTTGTGGCAGAACTTCATTGCTGCTTGGATGAGTCATAATGCCACTGGGTTTCAGAAGATGTCTTTATTCTGGAACATGATGTCTGGATTTACAAGTTATGTTGAGCATGTTTGCTATGGAATGCTCCTTAATGAAAAACTTGTAACTTCACTTAGAGAGTCACACTTTGATGTGATTTTCTATGATCCAGTGATGCCATGCAGTGACCTGTTGGCAGAGACACTCGGTGTACCCCACGTGATGTCTCTTAGACTCGGTTTGGCGTACAGCCTTGAGCGTCTGTGCGGACAGATGCCAGCTCCACCATCATATGTCCCTGCGGTTGCTGTCCACGGGCATCTCACAGACCACATGAACTTCCTGGAGCGATTGGAGAACCTGCTGCTGTACATTGGTCACACAGCTATATTCAAACTCCAAATGATGTTTATGTTTGATAAGCATTACACCAAAATAATGGGTAAGGAGCACAATTTCTCCATTGGTATTGGGATTTATTATTTATGGGTCCATGACCAAGTGTTAATACATGCTGACTGTCTTTTTCTTTCACTACCATCTTCTTATGCAAGTCTGCTCCAGTTATTAGATGTAGAAATCCTGATGGATGTCACTAAAACAGTTGTTCAGCTGTCATCGGCTGAACGTAGCTGCAGTTTTTAACACTGTGTGCAGCACAATCAAGAATTTAACTGCAAGAGGGCAGTTTGACCTTCTAGAACCCCCACAACTTTCAAGAGCTTGAACTGGCCTCATGTTTTTTGTCTCTTGTGAGCTGACTGTAGAGCAAGTTGCCTGGTTTTTATTGTTTTATTGGATAACATACAGTTATTTTCTCTCACTGATGGTTTTGCTGCTGAGGCAAAAGTTCTAAACACTTTCCAGCAGAACATTCAGGAGCTTCAACTCCTGAGCTTCAAAACAAGGAACAATAAAGACTCACAAGGAATTAAACTAGAAACAGGTGAAACAAAGAACAGAGCTAAATGAGGGCTGTAGAAACAGAACATAAATGAAGAGCGCATGGAAAACAAATACTGCCCCCACAACCAAGACTGGGATAAGCAGATGTAAATGGATTGCTGGCTGGATGGATGGATGGAAAATGAAAACCAGGAAATACACATCCAAAATGGTAAGCCAGAGGAGGGGCAAGCATGACGGTACCCTGAATGGCAAAGCCCAGGATATCTCACTCTCCTTTGCAGAGTCTAATCAGGCCAAATGATGTCAAAGCATTGCCTCCTGTATCTCAAAATCACCTCACCTGAAGTGGGATTTTCTTCCATGACTCATAAACTCTGGACAACAGGGAGGAGTGAACCTTACTGGCTTAGGCTGACTTAACTTAAGTTTTAAACGGTTTTAATGTGGCTATAACTGCCACTTGCAATCACCTGCCCTGATATGAGTTTGTCCCTCCTGTACTTCACAGGCAAACCCACAACCCTGTGTGACACTATGGGAAAGGCTGACATCTGGCTGATCAGATCCTACTGGGACTTTGAGTATCCACGCCCATTCCTGCCAAACTTCAAGTTTGTGGGTGGATTACACTGCAAGCCTGCAAAGCCCCTGCTTAAAGTAACATCATCATCATGCACTGGGTCATTTCAGCCCTGAGTTAAACATTAAGAATTAACAGTCAAACAATCCCTGAGGTTTAGTATCTGATCTTTACTACAGATCTTACCATAGAAACCTTTAACATACAGAAAGTGGGTCATGCAGTGTTGGTGAAAGTACAGAGTGGCATAGGATTAGTTACAAACATGCTCATTAAGACCATAGCCCATAGTACGATAGCATGACTAGAATACAGTATGTGCATCTGTTGTATTAACTGGGTTTTGGATCTGCAGGAGATGGAGGAGTTTGTGCAGAGCTCAGGGGATGATGGCATTGTGGTGTTTTCACTGGGATCCATGATGAACAACCTCACCAAAGAGAGAGCCAACACCATCGCTTCAGCACTTGGACAGATCCCTCAGAAGGTCTCAGCTTGCACTGTTAAATTCTGCTGACTTTTTAATGTGCTACTTTCTCCATCCTTCTCCAAAATGTCATATTCTAGTTGGATTGTGCAATCAGTCCAGGTAATTTGATTATAGTCTTTGGAAACCAAGAACAACTTGGTGCACTTTCACATTTGAATTATTGGTTTCAACTAATGACATTATAATCAACAAAACAGAAACAATTTGCGACAACATATATCATTAATGCTGATTTTTTTTAACACAGTTGGCCTTTCGAAAGGTTTCAAAAGACCTACTAATCCTGAAAGCACCAAAATTGTAAATTTTTTTTGTTCAGTTCCTGATTATGTTTGGAGGGGAAATTGTTACTGAAATGGCTTATTTAATCATTATTGAGCATGATTGCTGATTCTAATTACAGGTGTTGTGGAGATACCCAGGAGAGAAACCTGATACTCTTGCTCCTAATACAAGACTGTATGACTGGATTCCCCAGAATGACTTGCTAGGTAAAGTGTGTGTATTGCATATTATATGTATTATACACATATGCATTATACACATTGTGTAAATTATGTAAATTAACACTAATACTAATGATTTTAATTATTTACATCTGATAGGACATCCCAAAACCAAGGCCTTCATCACCCATGGTGGAACTAATGGACTGTATGAAGCTATTTACCATGGTGTCCCAATGGTGGGAATACCGCTGTTTGCTGACCAGCCTGATAACATGATCCACATGAAAACCAAGGGAGCAGCTGTAATGCTTGACTTCATCAAAATGGAGTCCAAAGACCTGAAGGAGGCTCTCACCAATGTTATATACAATCAATCGTGAGTTGATCTTTTGATTTCTATAAATGCATATCCTTGCAGATGGGGTCCATGTTAGAGGTGCTGAATGTAAAATTACACACAAAGATTTCACTGTTTTCACTGGCTCAAAGTACATTACATATTGTCAGCACTCATCATCCTAACCCTGCATTGTTCCATAGAAATCAATCTGGGTAAAGCATATCCACGTGCCAATAGATTTATTAAATGTGAACCTTTAAAGTCATTCATTACTCAAGAGGTGGGAACTTTACTGCTACAGTTGAGACACTCACACCAAATGGGCTTTATACGATCAAGATAAGTTCTTAAAAGATCTGTATGAGCTTTTTACAGCTCAGATAATGTGTGCTGAGCTCTTAAATAAGAGCAGAACCAAGAGCAGAACCAAGAGCTCCCATGATAATTGTATCTTTTAATGGCAAAAAACATTTTTGTCAGAGTTGATTGAGATTGTCTGTTTGCTGTTTTAGAGAGTCAACCTGGTACCACTCTTCATTAATCTTACTTAAACATTTGAGTCGCACCCAGTTGGCATGGTAAACATAAATAACTTCCTTTCCAGTTAGTAATGTGTGCAGACAGTGTGGCCTACTCTCTCCTCTTCAGTGGTCTTTGGTGACCGGACCTCTCAATCTGTCAGGGCAAGCAAACTCTACTATTGTATAAGAATTCAGATAGAAGGCCATCATCAACACCAGACAATATTCTTTTGTGTATGTCTAATGCAGAAAGTTGTGCTGGTATCATTCTTGATTTGATGTTCGAATATACTGAGGTCTCTGGCTAGTCAATCAGTCTTAGCAAATCAGTGGTCCTAACTCTAATTTGTTTACAAACAATTAATAAAGGACAGCTATCCCATTTTCATGTTATCCCCTTTTAATGTTATTTTGGTATATTTTTCATGCCCAAATTGAATGTCCTAGATAAGAATAACTATTTACCACGTTGGGACAAATTTAAGCAAGAGTTACATATTTGGTATTTTCTTCCTAACTCTTTTTCTTACACATGGAACAAGTAAGACTGCTCGAATTAAGTTTTCAACACTCATTGAACCCAAAGAGCTGAGAGAGACTTCCATGCCTAACCTACGGTTCTGCAACTGGTCCTCAATAAGACGTTGTGTGACTTCGGTTCCATTTTGTTTTACAATAGACAGACATGAATCTAAATAGGGTGACTTTGACTCATAAATTTGCAAGCCGAATCTGCCTCCTATTGTGTATTGCATAGATAATTGCAAAATTTTGTATTCCAGAATATATTTAATTTCTTCACTCAGGTACAAAGAGAGCATAATGAGACTATCAAGGATCCACCATGATCGACCCATGAAGCCTCTGGACAAAGCTGTCTTCTGGATCGAGTTTGTGATGCGGAACAAGGGGGCCAAGCACCTGAGGGTAGAAGCCCATAACCTCACCTGGTACCAGTACCACTGCTTGGACGTGGCGGTCTTTTTACTCTCTGTAACTGCACTGGTCACGTTCATCTTTGTGAAAACATGCAGTTGGTTCTTCCGTAAATGTTTAAGGAGGACCACAACACAAAAAAACAAGAAAGAGTGAATGTTAGTGTAGACCTCTTTATTAGTAATTATGGGGTAGTAGTGTGCTATGAACCTAAAATGTTCTTAATGTACAATATAAATGAAATAGTTTCCTGTGTGTCAGATTGATCCACTGCAGTTACTTTTAATTCAATCCTTGACCAGTCATCACGGTGATTTCAGCACAGTCTAAAGTAATCAGAATATGTTGCACTACTCAATTTTGTTCATCTTTGCAGCACTCAAAGTTCATGGTTTTACTTGGCTTGTACCGTGTTATGCTTTTGGACAAAATAAAATGTAAATGTTATAACATTTATTTGAATTCTTTATTTGGGCATTCTGCCTATGTGTAATGTGAAGTGTTATCAAGGTGGATGCAATGCTGCGAAGAACCAACATGAACATACCTGGAAAACACGAAAACTAAGAAAAGCTGTAGAAACCTACCAGCAACAACTGTGGGAAACACTGGGAATATATACACGTTAACAAGAGGATAAGAAGGATCAGGTGAGCTCAGTAACAAAGATGGAGAATTAGTGGCGTAACTATCAGAATGAAAACAATAAGCAAATGGAACTTGAAACCAGGAAGTGAAGAGCATGAAACCATGGAAACAGAAGCCATGAGAGACTAACCCTGACAATAAGAAGTAACATTAGAATTAGCTGCAAACATCCTGGTTCTTTGATGAAATATTGGTGCTGAGGTTGTACCAAACATTTGCTCGTATGCCAAAAGATTTAAATCCTTCTGTAACTGAAACTGGAAGAATACTCTTCAGTATGTGTTCTATATCTGGTTATTTTTTTGTCACACCAGTGAAATTTGCACCCATTCTTGGTGTTTATCCAAAATGTATATTTTAAGAAATAATTTCATACTTCATGCAATGATATTTTTAATTCCACTCATCAGAGCACCAATGTTGAACAGTGTCACGGATAGCACCTCCCCCAGCTGTCATTCATGTATGCCTTGTTTATGTTACCATGTGGTTTCTGTTTGTCAGTTGTAGTCCCTCCCCGTGCTCTGTAACCCAGCCAATCGTTAGTGTGTTCAGGTTCAGTGTTTGTGCAGGTTTATATGAACCCAGTGGTTTGTGATGTCATGGCTGGTCTTTGTCTTTGATTCTGTTTTCGTTACAGCCTTTTGGATATCATGTTTCGTGTTTTTATTTTTTCAGTGTTATATTACGGTTTGTGCTAGTTTGTCTAAATATGTCTCTACGTGTAGGATATGTTTCGTGTTCGGACTCACTAATGATCTGACACAAGCCTGTTTATATAACCCTGAATTCGGAACGCCTTTCAGTGAATCTTGCTTTTCTCAGCATTTGCGTCCGTCTTATCACTCTCCTCCGTTACAAACAGGAACACATTTTAATGATGAGAAATGCAGTCATTAATTAAAAAAACGTATTATATATACTCGTAATATACTCGTGAAAATATACATTTGACATTTTGTTACTATATGGTGCATTCTCTACAGAAAATGGTGCTAATCAAAATTGCAAGGACTCTCTGCTGTGTACATGCCCATTCTGTTAATATATTGAAAGGTTCTACAATGTATATTAGCAAAATGACAGGAGTTGTGACCAATTAAATCTATTATTTTTATGACGGAGGATGATTTATAGCAATCTGGACCTGCTCAGCATTTTGAAGAGCAGCATTAGGCCTATTAAACATCACTGTCTATGTATATGATGCCTTACCCAGCGAACGTCAAATGGCAACTACAAGTTAAGACATGCACTGTGGTGTAGCATAAAACGCTTTTTTCCAAGATAAAACAACGAAACTATGTACATAACTTCCCTTTTCTGGACTTATAGGTGGGGTTGTCCAGCCTCCTTGGAATATTGTGAAATTTCCATTGAAGTATATACTTCGAAAAGGCTTTTCAAAAACAAAACAAAATAAATTTATCCAACTAATGTTTGCGCAGAATCCCCTCTGCTAATCATTCCTTCTACGCTTAAAGCACGAGTTTCATTGCCAAAAACTGTATAATCTGTTTAATGAAGCCACATAAACAAAAAGTAAATGTTATATCTCGAATACAACGATTACGCCTGTAAGCATAGCAGCAGGCTAAAGCAAAACGATTTCGCGCATGCGCAGTACTATATGAACCGCGGGACGCGTGCAGGGCAAACTCCAACTTTCAAGAACCGTGTTTTTCTTTTGTTGTTGTTTGCCGGGTTCAAGCGGACTAGAGGAAACAAGTGACCAGGTCGATTAGAATATGATTATATACAGATTTTTTCTTCCTTTGGTAGTTTTGCTGCTGAATGGGTGTGAAATAACTCTCAGTGGCAAAGTACTGGTGCTTCCTGGTGAATTCAGTCACTGGCACAATATGCGCACAATTGTGGAGGAGCTTGTGGATCGGAATCACAGCGTGACTGTTCTGGCACACACAGCGTCACCTACTGTGAAGCAATCGCAAACGGATCGCTTCAAATACATGTTTTTTAAAATTAACATGGACCAGGAAGATACGCTGAATATGTGGCACAACTTCATTGCTGCTTGGATGACTGAAAATACCACTGGGTTTGAGAAGTTGTCTATATTCTGGAACATAACGTCTGGATTTCTGAGTTATTTTGAGAAAGTTTGCTCTGGAATGCTGCTTAATGAAAAACTTGTAACTTTACTTAGGGAGTCACACTTTGATGTGATTTTCTATGATCCAATGATGCCATGCAGTGACCTGTTGGCAGAGATGCTCAGTGTACCCAGCGTGATGTCTCTTAGACTCACTTTAGCATACTACTATGAGCGTCTGTGCGGACAGATGCCAGCTCCACCATCATATGTCCCTGCGGTTGCTGTCCACGGGCATCTCACAGACCACATGAACTTCCTGGAGCGATTGGAGAACCTGCTGCTGTACATTGGTCACACAGCTATATTCAAACTCCAAATGATGTTTGTATTTAATAAGCAATACACCACAATAATGGGTAAGGAAGACAGTTTCTTCATTGGTTTTGCAGTTCTTTATGTTTTCATGCCTAAGTGTTGATAACTGCTGAACCTTTTTGCCTTTCACTGTCATCTTCGCACATATATGTGTTCCAGATGTTAACACAAGACATCAGATAAACTGTGAAGGTGAAAAAAATGTGTTTATATCCTGCTGGATCTCGCTAAACTGGATATGTAAAAGTCAGCAGGGCCAGGTTCTTTAACATTGTCCTACAGTACAATCAGCCTCCCTACAAGAGGGTGGTCTTCCCTACAATTTGCACTTACATTCAAGAATATATATTATATATATATAAATAAAATGTATATATTGTATATATAAAAATATTATAAATAATCATCATTATATATATCATCTACTGGCAGCACCAATTCATCAGATGCATGTTGTTCATTTTTATCTCCTCGTTGGATAATGGCATGACATGGCCCTGGAAGTTTTACTGTCCTCTGCATAATTAAATCAGATAAAAGCTTAGCTTCCCTCACCTTTGTCTCAGAAAACAAGGGGCCAAGAATCACATGGAAACTGTTACTCACTGTTGATAGAATATGCTTTCTAACTCTACACAACACCTCATGAGCTTCGAAGTCACCTCACCTGAAGTGTCTTTTTCTTCCACAGTTCACATCTTCTGGACTACATAGAGGGGTGAAAACTATTGGCTTGATCAGATGTAAATTAGAAAAAAACTTTACTCCTGTACTTCACAGGCAAACCCACAACCCTGTGTGACACTATGGGAAAGGCTGACATCTGGCTGATCAGAACCTACTGGGACTTTGAGTATCCACGCCCATTCCTGCCAAACTTCAAGTTTGTGGGTGGATTACACTGCAAGCCTGCAAAGCCCCTGCCTAAAGTAAGGTCATCATCAAGCATTGGTGGATTTCAGCCCTGAGTTAAACATTAAGAACTAACAAGCAGTCAAACAATCCCTGAGGTTTAGTACCTGACCTTTACTACAGATCTGAACCATACAAACCTTTAGCACACAAATAGGCAGTGGGTCATGCATAGTTGGTGGTACAGAGTTTAAGTTAAGATCTGGGTTTATGGTATACAATGGCATACGATTAGCTGCAAACATATTCATCAAGCCCATACCCCTCGTCCTCAGAGAAACATTTCGAAATAATTAATAATCTCGTGAATTTTATTGACTTTATAAATCATGAACATAAAAAAATTGCTATAATTTCTGACAGCACTATCGAAATCAGATGATTTCTTGTCTAGAATACCATATATGCATTTGTTTTATTAACAACTGCTTTTTGATTCTGTAGGAAATGGAGGAGTTTGTGCAGAGCTCAGGGGATGATGGCATTGTGGTGTTTTCAATGGGATCCATAGTAAAGACCCTCACCAAAGAGAGAGCCAACACCATCGCTTCAGCACTCGGACAGATCCCTCAGAAGGTCTCAGCTTGCACTTGCAATATGAATGACTCCAGTGCCACTATGACATCTCATCACAATACACTTAAGTGGAGTGGATCTGATAAGGGCTGTTGTAATCTTTTAATGTATTATTACTCCAGCCTTCTCTAAATGATCCAGTTCAAGATAGATGGTGCGATCCATCCAGATACTATGATTATTCAAGTTTTTCAAAAAGGCTCTGGAACCCAAGAATGTGCATATTTGAACTAATGGTTTAATCTAATATTATATTCAGCAATATACAAAATGATATATTTTTTTAATTAATTTAATTAATTTTTTTTATATTTTTATATAAATTTTTATATAAAGTTTTATATTGGTTTTTTTCATCTCAAAGGTTTCAAAAGACCACATAATCCAGGAACCACTTCAAATGTAAAGTTTTTTTGTTTATTTCATCATAGTTTGGGGAAAGATGGGAAGGAAAATGCATTTTGAGATGGCTTGTGTATTCATTACTGCCTTTGACACATTTCATGATTTGGTGTTTTTGGTTAATATTTGATACGACAAATATACTATAAACTGTGTAGCTGAGCATGTTCTCTGCTTGATTTCTGTGTGATTCCAGGTGTTGTGGAGATATTCAGGAGAGAAGCCTGATACTCTTTCTCCAAATACAAGACTGTACGACTGGATTCCCCAGAACGACTTGCTAGGTAAAAAGAGTTTGTCATGAGTTTGTTGTAGTATATTGGTCAAACATATATTAATGGTTTCAGTCCAACAGGGCATCCTAAAACCAAGGCCTTCATCACCCATGGTGGGACTAATGGACTGTATGAAGCTATTTACCATGGTGTCCCAATGGTGGGAATACCACTGTTTATTGACCAGCCTGATAACCTGAACCACATGAAAACCAAGGGAGCAGCTGTAATGCTGGACCTAAACAAAATGGAAACCAAAGACCTGAAGGAGGCTCTCACCAATGTTGTATACAATCAATCGTGAGTTGATCCTTTGATTTTTATAAATGTAGATCCTTGTAGATGGGGTCCATTTTATAGTTGCTGAATGTAAGAGACGCCAGCTATAGCACTGCTCCCTTCTCATTCGAACACATGTAATCCCTCAATATATCCCCCCCCCCCCACAAGCTTAATATTCCAGAATCTATTTTATTTCTTCATTCAGGTACAAAGAGAGCATAATGAGGCTCTCCCGGATCCACCATGATCAACCCATGAAGCCTCTGGACCAGGCTGTCTTCTGGATCGAGTTTGTGATGCGCAACAAGGGGGCCAAGCACCTGAGGGTAGAAGCCCATAACCTCACCTGGTACCAGTACCACTGCTTGGACGTGGCAGCCTTTTTACTCTCCATAACTGCACTGGTCATGTTCATCTTTGTGAAAACATGCAGGTGGGTTATATGTAAATGTTTAGGAAGGACCACAACAAAGAACAAGATAGAGTGAGTAAGTTAATGTATATCATTATGTCAGTAATTATGGAATAATTATATACATGTTAGGAAAATGCTGTTAATATTCATTATATGTTGAGTAGTTTTTTATCTTGTGTGTCAGTTTGCAGTAGGTTGATGTCCCAGACCAATCATACAGCAGTTGCAATACAGTTTAAACTATACAAAGCTTTTTCATTAATACATTTTTTTGTCTTTTCATCACTCAATGTGAATGTGCTTACCTATATAGTTTTTCTATATACTGTTTTATGTTTGCAAACAAAATGAAATTAAATATTATAACTTTTATTTGTTCATTTAATTGGATGTTCTGTGCATGTATAACTGAACATGGAATTAAAATATTGATGGATCTTTTCTGTTTCCTTCATGAGTTATCGATAAGTCACTGATATTAAACAATGCATTGTTCAAATCTGTGTTGCTCATCTGTATTGTTCAGATCTGTATTGTTGATCTGTTGGTCAAGGCATCACAGACTGTAATATGAGACAGGTCATTAGCATATTCATCAGTCATAATGGAGGTGGACACGGAAAAATGTTTTGCTGCCTTGCAATGTAAAATATGTTTATCCATCAGTAACTGACATTGTAAAGACTATTGAGTAATAATAATAATCTTTATTTGTATAGCACCTTTCATACATACATGCAACTCAAAGTGCTTTACAGACAGTTTTTACACAACACAATAATTATGAAATATAAATAGAAGAAAACAAACAAAATGTTATCAAATACTAATTAAATAAAATAATTTAATATAATTATAAAATCATAGAAATTCCTCAAAGAAACGGATCTAAATAGGAAGGTCTTGAGACTCTTCATTAAGGTGTACAGGGATGAAATGTCTGTCAGCTTCTCAGGAAGAGAGTTAAAGAGGAGCAAGGCCATGAAGACATTTAAAAAACATCACCAGAACATTAAAATCTATTCTAAAACCGACAGGTAACCAGTGGAGTGAGTGGAGTGCAGGTGTAATATTATCCCTCTTTCTCCTGCGGGTCAAGACCCTTGCTGTAGCATTCTAAACTCGCTGTAGTTGTGAAATAGAGCTCTTTGGGACAAAAAAGCGTAATCTAACCTTGATGTGATAAATGTATGGGCACGTTTCTCACTATCAGCAGCAGAGAGCATGTCTCAGACCGTAGCGATATTTTGAAGGTAAAAGTAAGATGTCCTGCACGTAGTCGTGATGTGTGATTTAAAGCTGAACTTATTATCAAAAGTGATGCCCAAGTGGTCAACACATTGTTCGGCCATCAGATTCATTTGAACAAGAACAAGAACCTCTGTCTATCTTTATTTAGCTGCAAAAATATTTAGACATCCATTTCTTTATATCACATATGCACTCAAACAGTGAGCTAAATTGATTTTAGGGCTTTAGAATCTAAAGAAATGTAAAGTTGAGTGTCCTCTGCATATTAATCATAACTAATATTATGTTTCTTAAATTCTCAAATCTAGAATGTGACTATGTTGATGAATTGAGTAAGAATAAAGGCTGTGACTTTTAAATCTGACTATATTTTTATCATATTGACATTTATACAGGTTATAGATGTTTGGAAAACATGGAACTGGTAAATATTTTCTGAGAACAGTAATGATAAATGACAAAGCTGAAAGCACTTGGTCTAAGAGAATCTGGAGATACAGAGTTTAAACTTAAAATGATAAGTATCAACTTTATGTGCAAATAACAGCAATCTGGATATAAAGGTCAAGGTGCTGGTGTCATTACAACTACTCTCAGTGGTGGATTGTGCAATTTAGGATTGCTGACTTCTCATTGGTCAGTGTGCCATGTGCTGCCTCTATAGTTCACTCTGTGCAGAGATACCTGATCGTACTGGAATCATGACTGCATGTAGGAGAGCTGGTCTCAGTCTTCTGCTCCTGCTTACTGTGATCCAGGCTCCACTGGCTGTGACAGCAGGGAAGATCCTCATCTGGCCTGGAGAATTCAGCCACTGGCTCAACATCAAAGTCATCATAGATGAACTAATAGCCAGAGGACACAGTGTGACTGTCATTACACACAGTGCTACACCATCTGTGAAGACAACTGAGTCTCCAGGATACAATGTGGAGGTAATACAGGTGCCCCACACTAAGAAGGATGTCGTTGATGCCATAGAGAAATTTATGAAATATTGGACATACGATCTGCCAAATGACAACATTATCCAAACTTCTCTGAAGATTAAGGAGATCATAGATATGATTGCAGAACAAAACCAAAATCTGTGCAGGAGCCTCTTTGCACGTGGAGACCTGCTGGAGAAGTGGAGTAAGGAACAGTTTGATGTTCTTCTGACAGACCCCATGGCTATGTGTGGAGAACTGCTGGCACAGAAGCTGAACCTGCCCTTCATCATCACTCTACGGTTCTCATTTGGAAGCGCTATGGAGAGACTCTGTGGGCAACTGCCAACACCACCCTCCTACGTGCCAGGAGTCGGCCTCGGCTACACGGATCAGATGGATTTCCTTCAAAGAGTGAAAAACATTTTCTTTCAAATCACTCAAGATGTGCTGTTTACACTTGTGAGTGTAACACAGTGGGACTCGCTGTTCACCGAAGTCATGGGTAAATGCTGTTCCATTTTTTTAATTCCCAGTACGTTTTCTTTCTTAGGCCAGTCTTGCTCTCTAAGGTACACAATATATATATATACAAAGTGTGACCTATGAATTTATAATCCAGGAAATGTCTAACTTATTTCAACAGAATGTCTTCCTTTCTAATGTAAAGTGGGTGCTCGTTATGTTCTGTAAAGCTTACATAAACCTTCGTATCGATAGTAAGAAAACTGATGTCCCTTTCCCTAGAAACATTGGCTGGGCACGGAAACATTCGGGGTTCAGTATGTAGATCAGGCTGTACTGACTTAACTCAAAGGAAGCTTGGTTTTACTATTTTTTGTAAATTCTATGTGATTTTTCATGACCCATGGATCTAGTCATGTTTCTAAGCTTATAGTTTCATTTCATCCAGATAAAAAACATAAAAACTGAATAAGGCGTCTCTGGTGCTTAGCGTAGTATTTGCAATATTACGACCACGCCCAGTCCGTTCTACAATGGGACAAATGGGCCAGTCTGATTTTTGTTTAAACAGCGTTCTGTTGCTTTATCAGTGTTCTGTTCCATTGTGTTTTTTAACATTCACTGAACTAGTTTACTATCGTACATACATTTTAAGAGTTTGTCACTTTGTTGTGTTTTCAGTGTTTCTTTGCATGTACAAGTTGCTCTCCATTTTAGAAAAGTGCACTTGCTTTTTCTGCTTGTTTTGTTGAAGATGTTCATGCTGCAATTCCAGAACAGTTTAATGTTTTAGCTGCATGTTTTTCATACAGACTTGATTTCTAGGCTGTAGGGGTTTTATTTATGATATTTAATAACCCTACAACCAAGGATGTAAATAGGTGCAGAAGAAGGATTCACATGTGTATAAACTTAATTAATTAGCTGACTTCAAATTATAGTTGGTAAAAATCTAAGGGAACTCACTTCACAAATATCTCAGTGTGTCACGGTGAGAAGGCGGAATCGCCACCAGAGGGCATCCGCGAGAGCACCTGACACACGTCACACCCTTACCTGGCATAGGCGCACACCCCCAACTAGCACGCCCCCTTCACAATCACCCGAATACTAGACACCTGTGCACGGTATTTGGGTATGCTTCTTAAGCTCGCAGGTCCTGTCGTCCAGTGCTGCGCATTGGCCCTCCTTGGAAGACTACGCCACGCTCGCTACCAGAGGAAATAACGCTGTACCTGAACGACGCCTGTGGGACTCTCTTACGTTGTTTAAGTTAATTCAGTTTACTAGGCATACTTGCCTTTATTTGTGTTGAGCCCTTATAAGAGTATGGATATCAATAAAGAAGGAAGGCTCGCTACCCTCGCCTCCTGCTGTCTGCCTCAATCCGTTACAGAATGCGCAGCCTGAGGCAGCAGGAGGCGGCGGGCCTTCTGCTATAGAAGTCCTAAATGCTCAAGGCGTACTGTTGGAACAGCATCACCACGAGATGGGTGAGTTACGAAATTTAATGCGTACGCTGACTACGTCTGTTCAAGGATTGTCGCAGCAGGCTAGTCAAAACCCCGCCCCACGACTGGAAGGGATAAGACTACCCTTGGCACCCCCAGAAGCCTACGATGGAGACCCCGAGAAATGCGAGGGATTCCTGGCTCAGTGCGGTCTCTACTTTCGGTACCAGGAGCACCTCACGGACCAGGCAAAAATCGCTTCGTGATCTCGCGCCTTAGCGGAAAGGCACTGGCTTGGGGAGCCGCGTTACTGGCGGGTGAGTCCCCGCTATTGGCAAATTATGAGACATTCTATAATGAAATAAAAGAAGTGTTTCATCACCCACGTCAAGGAAGGGCGTGTGGGCAGACCCTGTTGACAATGAAACAGGGAAATAAAACAGCGGCCGTTTTAAGCCCTGGAATTTCGCACTGTTGCTGCGGGAACGGGTGGAATGATGCGGCGCTGACGGACGCCTTCTTGGCCGCTTTAAAACCCCAACTGCGCGCGGAATTAGCGTGCAGGCAGGAAGGCGAGTCATTCAATTCGGTTGTCCGTATGGCGATAATCTATGATCGGCTCCTGCAAGAGAGGAATACTCCCGGAGGAAAGACGAGAGTCTCGCGACTGAGATCGCCTCCGAGAGAACTAAGGACCTGGAGAGGACCGGAACCGATGCAGTTAGGAGCAGCCGAGCCTACTGAGGGGAACCACCCGGTATCAAACGGAGGAACAACTCGGGTGAGTAGATCCCAGATGGCTCAGTTGCTTAAAATAAAAGTGACTATTACTTACCACGGGAATTGTGTTGGGGTTTATGCCCTAGTGGATTCGGGAGCCTCAGGAAACATGATGGGAGCGGACCTGGCGCGGAGGATGCGGTTACCCCTGGAAAACTTGGAGAGGCCACGGAAAGTGCGGGCGCTGGGACGGCAGGCCTGTGGGGCGCGGAGTAGTGCGCCACCACACACCCCCCTCACTCTCACTGTTCAAGGGCACTCCTCCTCACAAGTTTTTTGCGTTCTTCCTGATTTAACATACGATCTCACACTAGGTCTTCCGTGGTTCAGACAGTTTCACCCCATCATCAATTGGCACGACGGGCACATCTCCCATTGGAGTGCACCCACGTTAAGCTCACATAGTCACGCCCCCTTTCTGTTAACGTCCACCACCATCGAGAGTCCTAGCGTGGGCGAATGCCATGAAGATTCCTCCCGAATATCAGGATCTGGCCGAAGTATTCAGTCCCACCAAGGCTATGCAGCTCCCTCCGCACCGCCCCTGGGACTGTAAAATAATACTGAAAGAAGGCAGTGTTGTTAGAGAGAAGAGAAAGCCATGCAGCAGTATGTCCGGGAGGCATTAGCGCAGGGCTATATCGTCCCCTCTACCTCGCCTGCCTCAGCCAGCGTGTTCTTGTAAAAAAGAAGGACGGTGGTCTGAGGCCGTGCGTAGATTATCGAGGACTCAATTCCCTCTTGGTAAGCTACGCCTACCCACTGCCTCTAGTGCCTTCGGCGCTGGAGCAGTTAAGGGAGGCGGTGATCTTTACCAAACTGGATTTACGCATAGCGCCTATAATCTCATCCGCGTACGTGCAGGGGATGAGTGGAAGACGGCGTTTAGTACCCGCTCCGGGCACTATGAGTACCGGGTCTTGCCGTATGGCTTGGCATCGGCTCCGTCGATCTTTCAGGCGTTCATTAATGAAGTTCTACGCGAATACCTGAATAAATGTGTTATCGCTTACATTGATGACATTCTCATTTATTCTTCATCCGTAGAACAACATATGCATGATGTACGGGCCGTCCTTCGCACTCTCCTCCGCAACCATTTGTATTGCAAACTGGAGAAGTGTGAGTTCCATCTACAGGAACTAAGCTTCCTGGGCTATACCATCAAGCCCGGTTCCGTGCACATGCAGTCCAGCAAGGTAAAGGCGGTGACCGGATGGAACCGTCCTCACACACGACGCGAGCTGCAGCGCTTCCTCGGCTTCGCAAACTTCTATAGGAGGTTCATCCGGGGATTTAGCTCTATCGCGCCGCCGCTAACGGACTTGCTGCGTGGTGGACTCAAAAGTCTGGCCTGGACAGAGGAGGCTGAGAGGGCTTTCCAAGATCTGAAGCAGGCTTTCGTCACCGCGCCTGTTCTTCACCAGCCCGATCCCACGAAGCCCTTCATTGTGGAGGTGGATGCTTCCGGACGTGGGGGGGGGGCGGTGCTGTCCCAGCGGCTCAAAAAAGGTAGCCTGCTAAGACCGATTGCATTTTTCTCACGAAAATTGTCTTCAGCAGAACGAAACTATGGAGTGGGGGACAGAGAGCTGCTGGCGATGCGGCTAGCGTTCGAGGAGTGGAGGCACTGGCTAGAGGGAGCCAGGCACCCGTTCTTGGTCCTGACAGATCACAAGAACCTCGAGTACCTGCGAACCACAAAACGTATGAATGCCCGACAAGCACGCTGGTCATTGTTTTTCTCACGCTTCCAGTTTCAGGTCACGTATCGTCCAGGAGAGAAAAACACTCGTGCCGACGCACTATCACGTTCATTCCCGGCAGTGCGGACGCGACCAGTGAGGAGCCAGTCTTACCCCCTCAGTGCTTTGTCGGAGCTGTTAATTGGGAGATCGATAGAGCCATCGGCCGCTAATCCTCATCCCAATTGCCCTCCGCACCGCAGGTATGTGCCCCCCGTCCAGCGCACCGCTCTAATACAATGGGCACATACTTCACTAGGCACAGGCCACCCCGGATCTACAAGAACATCTCAGCTCCTGGGCGCTCGCTATTGGTGGCCGGGATGCACAGTGACGCCCCTGCGTCATGTGGGGTCCTGTGCTGTGTGTGCGCGCAGCAAGGTGCCGAGGACGCCGCCTGCGGGAAAGCTGCTTCCCTTGCCTATACCCAAACAGCCATGGACGCACATAGCCATCGATTTTATCACTGACTTGCCAGTGTCAGAGGGGAATAACACTGTCCTCGTAGTGGTAGATCGTTTTTCCAAGATGGTGCGTTTCCTACCCCTGCCCGGATTGCCGACTGCCTGGGAGACGGCCGATCTCCTGTTCAGGCACGTGTTTAGGCAATTCGGATTACCCGAAGACATCGTGTCTGACAGGGGCCCGCAGTTCACATCGCGGGTCTGGCGTGAGTTCCTGTCAAAACTGAACGTGACCGTCAGTCTCACGTCAGGATACCATCCCCAGGCTAACGGGCAGGTGGAAAGGGTGAATCAGGAACTTGGACGATTCCTGAGGGCGTATTGCAGTGAACATCAAGAAGCGTGGTGCTCACTGCTGGCATGGGCGGAATATGCCCAAAACTCACTCAATCAGGCCAGCACGGGAAAAACTCCGTTTGAGTGTGTTTTTGGAAGACAACCACCGCTGTATCCCTGGAACGTTGCCACTTCCGACCAGCCTCTCATTGAGGACTGGTGTAAGAGGAGTGAGAGCGTCTGGGAGGACACGCACCAGAGATTGCAGACAGCGGTGCGAAGGTTTCAAGAAAAAGGCAGACCGTAGAAGATCCAACGCGCCGAATTATAAAGTAGGTGACAAGGTGTGGATCTCTACGAGGGACGGTAGACTGGGAAGCCCAGGTAAGCTGCAAGCCCGCTACGTGGGGCCATATACGATCACGCAATGCATAAATCGTGTAACGTTCAAGGTGGCCTTACCAGCGAATCGAAGAGTTTCCAGGGCTTTCCATGTCTCCGCTCTGAAGCCATATACCGCGGGACCACTTGGAGAGGGCGAAGGACAAAATCCCCCCGTCTCCAGTGATGCTAGATGGCGGCCCAGTCTATAAGGTAAACAAGCTCCTTAACTCCAGGTACCGTCTGAGGGGTCTCCAGTACCTGGTGGACTGGGAGGGCTATGGGCCAGAAGAAAGGAGTTGGATTCCGGCAGCACAAGTGCTGGATCCCTCCTTAATCGCCGACTACCACCGCGAATTCCCTAATCGGCCAGCTCCGCGACGTCCGGGGCGACCTAGTGTCCGTCGCCGGGAGGAATCCTTGAGGGAGGGCTCTGTCACGGTGAGAAGGCGGAATCGCCACCAGAGGGCATCCGCGAGAGCACCTGACACACGTCACACCCTTACCTGGCATAGGCGCACACCCCCAACTAGCACGTCACTCCCCCCTTCACAATCACCCGAATACTAGACACCTGTGCACGGTATTTGGGTATGCTTCTTAAGCTTCGCAGGTCCTGTCGTCCAGTGCTGCGCATTGGCCCTCCTTGGAAGACTACGCCACGCTCGCTACCAGAGGAAATAACGCTGTACCTGAACGCCGCCTGTGGGACTCTCTTACGTTGTTTAAGTTAATTCAGTTTACTAGGCATACTTGCCTTTATTTGTGTTGAGCCCTTATAAGAGTATGGATATCAATAAAGAAGGAAGCTCGCTACCCTCGCCTCCTGCTGTCTGCCTCAATCCGTTACACAGTGCAGGTTATAAGATGTACCCAACCAACTTTATAAAGTTCCTTGCTATAAACAATAGATAGCCTGCTTTGTTAGAGTTTTACCATAAACCTGCACAGTAGATGGGATACTTTATAGAGAAATGCTTTTAGCATACATTTACGTTCATCAGGCCCACTATAGCTAGTATTAAACAAAAGAACAACTATTCTAAATTGAAGTAGCACACAATAATACCCAATGGAAACAGAGTAATACAGACCGGTGCAGGGTGCCTCATGGTGCAAGGAAAGGAACCGTTCCAAGACCCAGCGGAAAAGAAGAAGAGAAGAAGAAAAGGGAAAAGAAGAGAAGATGAAAGGAATGAAAAGAGAGCATAAAAGTAGAGAAGCAGAAGATAAAAGCAAGAACCCTTACACAAGAGGCATCTCCCCTTTATATCCCCATCACATTAAACCGACAGCATAAAAACCTTGTTAACCAATGGGAATCAGGTTGATGGAATAGACAAAAGAGTACATTTACATGCAGATTACATTTCCACACAGGACCCCTACATTCTGGGTGAAATCTACAATCTTTCCCAGTGAGTGATGTAACTCTTAACCTGTGAGACTATACCAAAGACGCAACCTTTCTCACTACACAACATTTTACAAAATTACTCTAATCATGGCACACAAAAACACTGAAATAACCAAAATACAAATGTTCAGTTTTATCCCATTGATATGGGAACTTCTTGAGACACTCTTCCCCCAGTGTGCCTATCTGTGACCTCCAGGAAAGGCCACACTTTGTTGCCACCCATGATTTTACGCAGAAACAGCTGATCCTGCATCCCCCACAGGAACATCACATCCTGCAAGCCCTACTAGGCCTACGTGAAAAATTACGTTACATTCTACATTAGCCTCCTTGTATCAGTGCACGTTCACTGACCGATTACACAAGAGTAAAGGATTGGAACTTGCACCCGCCCCATGTTCTCTGTCCAGTTTTGTTGTTTTTGAAATCGTGGAGTAATAGGATAAGGTTTTCTAGTACGCGTTTGTCGACCGATACGTGGTTAATTTGATAAGATGGTATACAGTTATTTTCTCCCTTTGATCGTTTTGCTTCTGAGCGTGTCTGAAATAACTCTCAGTGGCAAAGTACTGGTGCTTCCTGGTGAATACAGTCACTGGCACAATATGCGCACAATTGTGGAGGAGCTTGTGGATCGGAATCACAGCGTGACTGTTCTGGCACCATCTGCGTCGACCACGGTGAAACACGCAGAAAAGGAGCGCTTCGAATACGTGGTGTTTAAAGTGAACATGGGACAAGAAGAAATGCAGACTGTGTGGCAGAACTTTATAAGTGTTTCGAATGAAGACGCAACTGGGTTTCAGAAACTGTTTATACTTTGGAAAATGATGTCTGGCTTTGCGAGTTATATTGATGATGTATGTGATGGAATGTTGCTAGACAAAAAACTTGTAGCTTCGCTTACAGAGGCGCAGTATGACGTAATTGTATATGATCCAATGATACCATGTAGCGACCTGATGGCAGAGACGCTCGGTGTACCCCACGTGGTATCTTTTCGATTCAGTTTTGCATTCAGTATTGAGAGATTGTGCGGACAGATGCCAGCTCCACCATCATACGTCCCTGCGGTCGCTGCCCACGGGCATCTCACAGACCACATGAACTTCATAGGACGATTAGAGAACGTGCTGCTGTACATTGCTCATACAGCTATATTCAGACTGCACGTGCTTCTAACATTTGATAAGCATTACACCAAAATAATGGGTACGGTACTGACCGCTTCGTTAGTGAATTTCTTATTTACGTATGCACGTGGAGGCAATGTTCATAAGTTATCATTATATGTTAGTATATAAGTTATACATTATTTTAACACACCATTCCTCTATAGAGGGATGCCTCCTTTTTGAACATTGTTTAGATGTAAAAATGTAAACCATGTCTAATATTTATGCTGGTTTACCTTTCATTTATTCACGGTTTTACAATATCCGGGTATTTCAATGATGGTGTGAAATGCAGTCTAGGACTCTGTTCGAAATAGTCTACAACATACGGCATACTGCATACTGCACTCAGTATATACTGGATACTGCATACTGGTCCTCGTAGTAGTATGTAGTACAGTTTCCAGTATGCGACAAAAGCAAAGCATACTACGGGGTCACGTGAATGTAGTGAATGTAGCGTTGCATGATGGGATGCAGTACACCACGAAGATAGCTCTGTTCGCGTACTGGAATATTTTGCGGAAGTAGTATGTCATCCGGGTGTGACCTTTGAATTTATATTCCAGGAATTGTTTAACTTTGGTCAGTAGAATTTCTACCTTTTTAATGTAAAACGGTTGCTCCTTATCTTCTGTAAAACTTTCAATCACCTTAATCAATAACCAGAAAGCTGGGATGAAAATAACTAATTTTGGTCATTGCCTGTTAGCATTTGGTGCTTCAACGGCCAAGCTGCAGCCGTGATGACGTCGCTGTCTTCCACACACTGTGTTAAGATCAGTTGATCGTCACCTTTCTCACGGTCATGCTGTCTCGCCTATGATCATTTCGTCTAGACTCGTAATGTCGTAGTGTGTAGTGCTCCTTATTCAACGGCGCTTGTTTTCTCTGCTTGATTTGTTGAACCTTTTGGCTGTCGAGTTTTTACACAGCCTCAATTCCAAGGCCTATGTGAAAAATTACGTTACATTACATTCTACGTTAGCCTCCTTCATCAGTGCATGTTCACTGACCGATTGCACAAGAGTAAACGAGATTGGACGAACTTGCACCCGCCCCATGTTCTCTGTCCAGGTTTGTTGTTTTTGAAATCGTGGAGTAATAGGATAAGGTTTTCTGGTACACGTTTGTCGACCGATAGTTGCCTACGTGGTTAATTTGATACGATGGTATACAGTTATTTTCTACATTTGATCGTTTTGCTTCTGAATGAATGTAACATGTAATATTCAGATATTGTTTTGGTATGTCGCGGTAGCAGATGGAGGAGAGATGTTTGTAAGCAACAATCATTTATGATAGATACATGATAATGTCTGAAGGTCATTTTTGTGTTATCGTAATGTTTATGTCATGAAGGATGAATCTGGCTAGCGTTAGTGTGTCTTAGATCATTAGTTCTGGCTACCTTTATGGCTACCTGGTAGCTAGTTTGACTAAATTTGAAAAAACTTAAACTTTAGGTTTAAAAACCTAAATTGATTACTGTTTTACAATATCCGGGTATTTCAATGGTGGTGTGAAATGCAGTCTAGGGCTGCCAAGTCATATGAATCGATTAGGTTCTTTATTGTCATTAGTTTGTCAAAATACAGTTGCTTGGCATTACGATGTAATTTCACTTACTTATCCCACTGTTTCAATCTCTGCAGTTTAAACTTTAACAAACTTTTTAGACAAACAAAACAAAAGCTATGAGGCTAACGTTGACTACCGGCATAGGTAAACCGAGCGCGATTACCTGTGTCTCCAAACATGCAATACTGTCTAACCTACGGTGTGACATACTTCGCATTCTCTATTGCCATTGCCCAACATGCTCTGAAAAGTAAAGACTTTTCACCTGCAACCTGATATGAGTTTATCAAACCGGTTTTGCTGCTGTATTTCACAGGCAAACCCACAACCGCGTGTGATATCATGGCAAAGGCTGACATCTGGCTGATAAGAACCTACTGGGACTTTGAGTATCCACGCCCATTCCTGCCAAACTTCAAATTTGTAGGCGGATTACACTGCAAGCCTGCAAAGCCCCTGCCTACAGTAAGATCCTTATTGTCCTAAAGACCATTAGGTAACATATTTGTTCTGATAGTTCAATTGCCTTTAGATCAGTGAGTAGGACTAAATTTATTGGTAAAAACCCAAACTGTGGACATTGTTGCTTTCATTAAGTGCACCCATTAGAAAATATTAAGCTTTTAATCTGATCTGACTTTACCTCAAGTTATGTCTTTAGGTTTCTTGAAGTAGGAGTAATTTTTATTTTGCGCTCTGGAGTCTCCTACACTCTCCATACACATACACTTCTCAAAGCTAGGGACCTATTTGCACAAGAAAGGCAGAGACATTTAACCCAATACATACATCAGGTTGCCATTCAGACAGCAGGTGGAAGCCCATGCCACCAGAAGGGTGCTAGGACTCAGAAGAGTCCTAAGGTGTGTCTTCTTTGGACCATGAAGCCTGTTGAGATAAGCTAGGCCTTCCCTGAAGCTGAAAGGGCTTGAAGTACAGGTTGGATTTTGACTACTGCCATCAAGTAGGAGGGAGCAGGTACATTTTGGGCCTTGGTCCATGTAGGAGCACTGAAGAGCACCCATGCTGCATAGTGATAGTAGGGGAATCCATGGCAAGAGACTATTTCACCAAAGGAGCAAATGTTTAGAGAAATGAGAAGACCACTCAGACCTGGGCCATATGGGACACTAGAGGAGAGCTTTCTGGAATTGAATGTTCATGAGTGAATGAGGGAACAGGAGGCAAGGCAGATAAAGGCACAAACAAAGAAATAGCGTTGTAGCACAGTACACAAACAAGCTTGCAAGCAGAGTGCTAGAGTAAGGTGTCTGTAGGAAGCTCATGCAGTGTGTGTCGTCTCAGACAGTCTCTCTGACAGAGTCCAATGCAAAGCACTGGATGGCTGGACCTGTGTGGTTATATAGTGGCAGAGGAAATAAGGGACAGGTGTAGGTGATAATGAAATGTGTTAATATGACAGTGATTGGGAAGGAGGGAGGAGTGAATGAGGTGCGGTTGTGGTAGTGGGTGTCTCCTTCAGAGACTCATGCCGGCCTAACCTGACAGTTCAAAATAAAATGTACTGTATGTGTCATATTAGTAAGTTTGCTTTTTTGTTTCATTAGGAGATGGAGGAGTTTGTGCAGAGCTCAGGTGATGATGGCATTGTGGTGTTTTCACTGGGATCCATGGTAAAGAACCTCACCAAAGAGAGAGCCAACACCATCGCTTCAGCACTCGGACAGATCCCTCAGAAGGTCTCAGCTTGCACTTTTAAATATTGCTGACTCTATTTATTCCAATTTGAGCTGTCTTACATTCTGCTTTGGCATCTAGATATGGCACAATTTCACTTTAGGTATAAAAGCATCTGGTCAGTGGTCATTCTTTAATCTTGATCATTCGGAAAAAATGCAATGAGCAATGTTAAATTCTATTTCACTGCACTGTGAATATTTGATTACTTTCATTATATGCTTTCTTGCCCTTTTGCCAAAGTTCCTGCTTCTTGCTTAGTGCTGCAAACTTTCCAAGGAGTAACGTCATATAATCTAATATATTGTAATTTGGTGAGGAAATAGAGAAAACTAAATAAATGTTTGTAATGATGTATTTCGTTAATATTGAATAAATCATCATGTATGACTTGAATTACTAATATTAATTAGCATTCATTTAGTAAAGTCTAGTTGAACTTTTTCTCATCGTCCCATTCGACACCCAACTGCTAATTCTAATTACAGGTGTTGTGGAGATACCCAGGAGAGAAACCTGACACACTCGCTCCAAATACAAGACTGTATGACTGGATTCCCCAGAATGACTTGCTAGGTAAAAAAGTTTTGTCATATGTGTATATAACAAAATAAACAAACAGGTAATAACAGGTAATAAAATAAAGGTAATAAAATGACAAATTCTTAAGATAATAAATAGAACTATTAAAATAATTAGAACAAACATAAAATGTAACTAAATAAAATGATGAAGAAAGTAAAATAAAATGGAACCTGGTACAACAGACATAGCTTAACTAAAAGCAGATTTAAACAGGAAGGTTTTAAGACCCCTCTTGAAGCTATGCAGGGATGAAATGTCTCTGAGCTCCTCAGGAAGAGAGTTCCAGAGTTTTGGGCCATAACGGCTGAAGGCACCCTCACCAATCTTTAATCGGCTTTTAGGAATCACCAGTAGATTGCTGTTTGACGACCTGAGAGACCTGACTGGAACATATCTAACTATCATTTCACTGAGGTAAAGAGGAGCAAGACCATGAAGACATTTAAAACCATCACCAGAACCTTAAAATCTATTCTAAAGCTGACAGGTAGCCAGTGCAGTGAGTGGAGCGCAGGTGTAATATGATCCCTCTTTCTCGTGCGGGTCAGGACCCTTGCAGCAGCATTCTGAACTCGCTGTAGCTGAGAAATCGAGCTCTTTGGGAGAGCAGATAAGACAGCGTTACAATAATCAAGCCTTGATGTGATAAATGCATGGACAAGTTTTTCACTATCAGCAGGAGAGAGCATATCTCGGACCTTAGCGATGTTTCGGAGGTGAAAATAAGCTGTCTTGCATGTGGTCATGATGTGTGATTTAAAGCTTAGCTCATTATCAAAAGTGACGCCCAAGTTCTTAACATATTGTTTGGCTTTCAGATTAATTTGATTTAAATAGGTCTGAACATCTTCCCTTTGTGAGTCACTACCAAGAACAAGAACCTCTGTCTTCTCTTTATTTAATTGCAGAAAATTGTCAGACATCCATGTCTGTATATCACCTATGCACTCAAACAGTGAGCTAATTGATTTTAGGGCTTTAGGTTCTAGAGAAATGTAAAGTTGAGTGTCATCCGCATATTGATGATAACTAATGCCATGTTTGTTAATGATATGTGGTAATGGAAGCATATATAGGTTGAACAGTAAAGGCCCAAGAATTGATCCTTGGGGTACCCCACAAGTTATTTTTTGATGTGTGGAGGAAGAAGTACCTAATGCAACATAGTACTCGCGCCCAGTTAGATACGATCTAAACCATTCTAAAACTAAGCCACTAAGGCCTACCCAGCTCTGTAGTCGATCAAGAAGTATTTCATGATCAACAGTATCAAAAGCGGCACTTAAATCTAGCAGAAAAAGGACTGAGAGTTTACCTGCATCTTTATTCAATCTCAGGTCATTTACTACCTTAACTAGTGTTGTTTCAGTGCTGTGGAGAGCTCTGAAACCAGACTGAAAAGTGTCATTTATTTGGTTTATTTTAACATAATCATTTAACTGGGTTGACACAACTCTTTCAATGATTTTGCTAAGAAAAGGAAGGTTAGATATAGGTCGATAATTATTGAGAATTGTTGGATCAAGATTTCTATTCTTTAGTAGTGGTTTAACCACTGCAGTTTTAAGAATATTAGGGAATGTCCCAGTTGGAGAGACTGATTAACAATCATTAGAACATCATTAGATAATGAGCTCAGAACCTGTTTGAAAAAGTATGTTGGTAAAGGGTCCAGTTCACATGTAGAAGATTTTAGTGATGAAATCACATCAATTAGTGTTATCATGTCAACTTATTGGAAATCAGACATATAACAGTTAGGTTGCGTAACTGGTATCAAGGTTGATGGTGTATTTGTGCTTGTTGCTATGTTCTCCCTTATACTAGTTATCTTGTCTCTAAAAAATATTGCAAACTCGTCACATTTTTTCAACTGAGACAGATTCAGGGAAGATACGGGAAGTGGGGTTTACTAGCCGGTCTATACTTATGAATAAGACAGCTGCATTTTTGGATGAATCAATCAAAGTAGAGAAGTAGTTTTTCCGTGCTGATTTTACTTCACTGTTGTAATTATTCAGTGTTGTTTTATAAATATCAAAATGTACTTCCAATTTTGACCTTCGCCAGCGTCTCTCAGCCTGCCTGCAATCTTGCCTAAGTTTTACAATAGATGGAGTGTTTCTCCAGGGCATCTTAATTCTACCAGAAGTAGTTTTAATTACCTGCGGTGCCACAACATCAATACAATTCCTAACTCTGTGAGTGAATGTTTCAACTAGTTCACTCCCTGTTTCTAAGAGGGGAGGGAGGGACTGTATCATGTCCATGAAGGCCACGGCACTGCCAGCACTGAGATAACGCTTGGTTATTGTGCGCTTTTCACCGAGTGTTCTAATAGGTAATGACACATTGAAAAATACACCAAAATGATCCGAGATTGCAACATCAGTAATTATAGTATTATTAACATCTATGCATTTAGAAATAATCAAATCTAACGTGTGGCCATGCCTATGAGTTGGACCTGATACATGTTGCATGAGATCAAAAGAGTTAAGCATCCTCATGAACTCAGAGGTGATTTGATTTGTGGGTATATCCATGTGGATGTTAAAATCCCCAGTGATTAAGACATAATCAAAATCAACTAAGATCCTACAAAGCATTTCAGCAAAATCTTCAAGAAAGTCTGTATGTAGTCTGGGAGGATGATAGATAACAATTAATAGAACTGTATGAGTACTGTTCAGTTGTACTGCCAGATACTCAAACGTAGGATATTCCCCCTAATGAAATCTGCTTACAGCTGAATGCTTTATGATAAAAACATGCAACACCACCACCTCTCTTATTTTCTCTAGAGACATTAAAATAGTTAAAATTTGGGGGAGAAGCTTCATTTAGCACCACTGCTCCATTGCTGTCAAGCCAAGTCTCTGTTAGAAAAAGAAAGTCCAGACAATAATCTTCAATTAGTTTAGCTATTATAAAAGACTTGTTTGTGAGTGAGCGGACATTAAGTTGGGAGACTTTGAAGACCTGATGTGGTTGATTAACAAGGCTTACATTACTTGTACATTTTACTGGGATCAAATTTTGTTTGTTACAATGTCTTGTTTTTCTGATAACATTTTTTGTTCTGATTCTGAGAGCCATGCCATCGGCTATTTAAAAGAACTGGAATGTAACACTGACTAGGAGCATGGATTCCAGTGTGTCAGACCTGAGGATTCACTGAGTGTACAGGAGAGGCAGGTGAGTTCCTACAAGACTGTGGACTGTTCCTGCAAGACCGTGGACTGTAGTGTTGCAGAACCTCATCAATCTCCTGGAGTTTACCTCTGAGACAGTGAACAGATTCCCTGACAGGAGACGGTGAGCTCCTGTGACTGACATTGCTGGTGGTTGGGTGCAAGTTCCGCATGTGAGTGATTCCATACAGTAGATTATCCACAAGCATTCGAGTCCCGGCTTTGTTTGGGAAGCCGATCAGGTTTAAAAAGTTCAGGACGTCTCCAAAAGATGTTGAAATTGTCAATGAAGTTTACCTTCCGATGTGCACAGGCTGTCGCGAGCCAGCTGTTTAGAGCCAGCAGTCTGGTAAAATGACCACTGCCCAGGCGTGCAGTTGGTATCGGCCCGGAAATTAACACTTCAGACTGGGAGAACTCCAGAATGTTGAGCAGATGTTTAAAATCCTGTTTCAGAATCTCAGACTGTTGTTTGTAGACGTCGCTAGAGCCAACATGCACAATCAGACGCTCCATAGCTGGATGATCCTGCAGTATATGTGGAATCATGGGTATCACTTCACAGACAGTAATACGAGGAAAGCAAAAGGTCTTAATATTCTTGCTCCAAACATCTCTGATGACTGAGTCCCCAATCAACAGAGTTTTGGGCTGCGGAGGTGGTCTTCGTCTCCTTTCACCGGTCATGCCGCGGCGGCTAACACAAGCCGCATGGTGATGGCAAACATGGTTAGCGCCCTGACGGCTAACCCTGTCACCATGCTTATTGGTTCGCTGTCGATTGGCATGGTTTGCAAGCTGGTGGTTGGGACACGTATGGCTACACTGATGGCTACGACTCTGAATGTGCTTATTAGCATGTTGCCTGGAATGGCCGGAAGCATGGTGTCTGGCACAGGTGTTGACATTCCGATGGCTAATACTGTTAGCATGCTTGTTAGCATGCCGCCGGTTAGCACGGTTGGGAGCCTGGTGGTTGGTCCGCGTGTGGCCAGAGTTATTTGCATGTTGATGTTTAGCAGCAAGACTGCAGTTGTTTTCCTGGTGGAGATTAGGATGTGCTTGATGTCCTTGTTGTCCCGGAGAGGGAGGCAGTAAGTTGTTAGACTGCTCGACTTCTGCTACTTGAGTTGAGTTGAGAGCTTCATATCTGTTATCTAAAAGAATGTCCTGTTCTGGAGATGGCTGCTTGCCACAGCTGTTGTGCTGGTTTCTGCTGCGTTCCTTCCCCGAACAAGAGTCCAGCCCTTATCACCATTGTTGTTGTTCCCTGGGTTGGGAGTTGAGGCTAAGATGAGCTTAGGCTTCGCCCCCAGTACATCCCAGCGACAATGCAGGGAGACCTCTCTTTCTTTGCCAGTCATCGGAACGGTTTTATCAGCAGTTTGCGTGGATATTGAGTCCAGATATTCCTCATCCTCCCTTATAGAGTGTAAGGTATGGATTCTTTCCTGAAGTTCTGCAACCCTCTGAGACAGTTTGACCGCAATGCCGCAATGCCGAAGAACAGCCGGAATGTCAGAACGTCAAAATTGCTAAGATCCTTTATAGATGAATAAAAAAGCTGAATAAAAAGCTTACCCAGAAAAGTAACGAGTAATAAATCCCTTTAGTTGTAAAAATTGCTTTTTAACTTGTAGATAAAGCTTAAATAAATAAATAGATAAAATAACTGTAAAGAACAAGCAGAGCTAGCAGAGAAGCGTCTGAACAGCTAGAAAGCAGGAAGTATGCAATTTATTGCAGTAAAATATCCTTAACATGTACATGTGATTTACATCCAATAGGACATCCTAAAACCAAGGCCTTCATCACCCATGGTGGGACTAATGGACTGTATGAAGCTATTTACCATGGTGTCCCAATGGTGGGTCTACCAATGTTTGCTGACCAGCCTGATAATCTGATCCACATGAAAACCAAGGGAGCAGCCGTGATACTTGACATCAACAAAATGGAGTCCAAAGATCTGAGAGAGGCTCTCGTTGATGTTATAAACAATCCAATGTAAGTTTATATTGTGATAAAAGAACATATTTTGAGATCTAGTGATCACCTTTGAGATCTACTGAGCTTTCTGTTTTTCACTCCATGTTGGTGCACAAGGAGAAACTTGTGAAGCAGCAGTTTTAGTCATACCTCCCTGAAGTGTTGATGACAATTCACTCTTCACATGAGTTTGACAGTTTCAATCCATGTTAATTTAAACAGGTACAAGGAAAGCATGATGAGGCTCTCCCGGATCCACCATGATCAACCCATGAAGCCTCTGGACCAGGCTGTCTTCTGGATTGAGTTTGTGATGCGCAACAAGGGGGCCAAGCACCTGAGGGTAGAAGCCCATAACCTCACCTGGTACCAGTACCACTGCTTGGACGTGGCGGCCTTTTTACTCTCCATAACTGCACTGGTCATGTTCATCTTTGTGAAAACATGCAGTTGGTTCTTCCGTAAATGTTTAAGAACAACCACAAATACAAAAAGCAAGAAAGAGTGAATGTGCTATAGAAGAGTGGTAATCATTCATGTGCTATGAACCTAAAATTATGTTAGTGTAAACTATACAGCAGCACTTGTATTAGAAATACAATAGTTTGCTAACATGTCAGTTTGATCCAACAATCAGCACTGTGATTTTAAGCCTTAAGTAATCAGACTGGTTTCACTAATTAATTTTGTTCATAGTTCAAAGTTGGATTTACCTATTTCATGTACATTGTTTTGCTTTGGACAAAATAAAATAAAAAAACAATGGATGAGACGTGCTTTTACACATCCTAAAACCAAATATCCACCTGATTACAGTGCATCAAAATATCCTTTTAGTGTTCTCTTATTTTCAATTATTACTATGGGGAATTACTATTACTAAATGTTTGTAGGACAAATGTATTGCTGATTAAGGTATTTTTACAAAAACTGCATGCTCGTCTTTACCTCCCATATCTGTTCTATGTTTGACTTGAGCCTAGTGCAGCATTGCTTTGTTTATGCACTCATCTGTTTTCCATTTCCTGCATAAGCTAGTTAAATAGGCGAATTACCTTCTTCACAGGACAGTGTAATTGTAAAGGGTACAATTTCAAACACTGTTTACACAAACTTTGCATCTTCACAGGGCTGCTTTTTAGCTGCTTTATTGTTCATTTATGTACCAATTACTGAAATCAGTGCTCATCATATAGTAAAACTCTGCTATTGTTCATGTGTTGTGGTCCACTTCTTAACCACAGGCCTGTCCATCAAGAGTTTAAATGTGCAATACTGAAGGCCTGAGGGTAATGGGAGAATTTGTGGTCGGGAGGTATTCAAATGTTGGGCGAAAATATGTCAGAGCACTTAGCCACTGTGGAAATAAGATGTACCAATGTGGTTTCCCTTTTCAATAATTCCCTTTTTCAAAAAATTCCCTTTTCAAAAATTACAAGCAAACATGTGACCATTGTATTTTTATTGTGAGCTTATAAGAGCACATAAATCTAATACTGGAATTGCACGTGCTAATCAAGATAGCTTCCTCTGCTTTTAAACCATGTCTTTTTCAGTGCCGGTTGGTGCTGTACATTCGAGGTCATTCTGTTATTTGGTTATTTGGTGACCTTCTGATAGGCCTTCCACATAAACTTTGCAACATGTCGAGCCACAGTTTGTGGCTTTCTGGCCTCCTTTTTGGACCTCCCCTGCAGATCTCTGTCCAACTCAACCTCCACTGCCTTCCTCTTGTCTTCTGTCTTTCTGGTGTTATTCTGATCTTCAGAGCTCTGTAGATCTCTGCTCTCTGTCCTGCCGGTGTCCATCTGTCCAGTGGTGTCAGAGTTGCCAAACTCCTCAGTGTCCACCCATCTGTGGATCTGCTGTATGGGCTCATTCAAAACTCCATCCCTCTGCAACTCCATCTTCAGTTGGTTTCTCTCTTCTTCCTTCTTCTTCTGAAGCTCTAACCTCATCTTCCTCTCATGTATGTCTCCTTTTCTATCCTCCTCCGTCCTCCTCACTGCCCAAAGCAGGGAATGAACGTCCCCTTTTTGCATTGTCTTTTCTTGCATGTTGTATCTCCTCTTCCTCATCTCCTCTTCCTGTTTCTTTTGATCTTCCTGACTTCCGTCTCTTCTCTTGTCCTGGTCTACCTTTTGCCTCTCCTGTTCTGCCTGTCTCTCTCCGTCTCTTCTTTTCCTCTCTTCCTCTTTCCTCTGCTTTTCTCGTTCCTGTTCCCTCTCTTTGCTCTGCTTTGCTTTTCTCTTTTCTAGCCTCACCCTTTCCTCCTCTTCTGTCTCCGTGTCCCATGGGGTGTCCAGGTCTGTCTGGTCCACTTCATCCTGGCTGTTGACCTCTGCATCACTCTTACCCCCACCATCCTTCATCTCATGCATTGGATCACGCTTGCTGGGAGCCTCATTTATTCCACATAACGCAATCGTGGCATTGCACAGACCTTTCTCTTCTTGTCTCATCCTCTCCTCCTCTCTTTTCAGCTCCTTCTTGTCATTCAATGTCTCCCTCTCTCTCTCATTCTGTACCTTTTGCCTCTCCTGTTCTGCCTGTCTCTCTCCATCTCTTCTTTTCCTCTCTTCCTCTTTCCTCTGCTTTTCTTGTTCCCGTTCCCTCTCTTTGCTCTGCTTTGCTTTTCTCTTTTCCAGCTTCACCCTTTCCTCCTCTTCTGTCTCCGTGTCCCATGGGGTGTCCAGGTCTGTCTGGTCCACTTCATCCTGGCTGTTGACCTCTGCATCACTCTTACCCCCACCATCCTTCATCTCATGCATTGGCTCACGCTTGCTGGGAGCCTCATTTATTCCACATAACGCAATCGTAGCATTGCACAGACCTTTCTCTTCTTCTTGTCTCATCCTCTCCTCCTCTCTTTTCAGCTCCTTCTTTTCATCCAATTTCTCCCTCTCTCTCTCATTCTGTACCTTTTGCCTCTCCTGTTCTGCCTGTCGCTCTCCATCTCTTCTTTTCCTCTCTTCCTCTTTCCTCTGCTTTTCTCGTTCCCCTTCCTTCTCTTTCCTTTGCTTTGCTTTTCTCTTTTCTAGCCTCACCCTTTCCTCCTCTTCTGTCTCCATGTCCCTTGTAGTGTCCAGGTCTGTCTGGTCCACTTCAGCCTCTCTCTCTTTTCTCAGACACTGCTGTACTCTGAGCCTCACATCTTGCTTTCGCACTGCAGCCTGGCTCAACCGTCTCAAATGTTCATTCTCCGCTCTCAATCTCTCCATCTCCTCCAAGACCTTCCCCTTCCACTGAGGCTGTTTGGCCCTCCTGTTCTCCACTAGCTTCTCTCGCTCTCCCTCCACAGAGGTGTTGAGGTGGCAGAGAATCGTGACTGCCTGCTGTCTCTTCTCTCTCTCCATCAGCAGTAGGTCATAGAACATATCTTTCATGATTTTTTCATGCATGGTCCATTCATCCTTCAAAGCCCTGATTTTCTGCTCCATCTCCTGGCGGATGGCGGTGGACTCTTTCTCCAGCCTCTTGTGTAGATCCTTTTTTTGCTCTAGGAAGTTGCTGCTTATCCTGGAGTCTAGGTTCCTTTGCCACTGACTCAGGTTAGCACCCTCCATGATTGCACTAAAAGACAAGGAAAGCTTTTTTAAATGACAGATAAGTGCACGTACATAGATAGCACTTATCAAACATTATGTGGTATGTTAGTTGCAACAAATTAGAAGCCACACTTCTCTGTGTCAGACAGGTAAAGTATTGTGTTAAAATAATTATCACTGAGGTAGAAGAAAAAGTGGATGACTGATAGTCATAGCCGGATAGATACAAGAGTCACTGCTTATTAAACAACTGCGAATGTATGAATGTACTGCGCGTGTATAAATGTAAATACATGAAATGAGTGAAAAGCGGATTTTTTCCCCCTTGAAATAATGCCTTAGCTTCGACTATGCATTGCTGGTCGTCTTTACGTAGCTCGGCTAGCGAACCCAGTTCAGTTGGTGCGTTTGCTACTTCCTTTTTAAATAGCCAGCCAGCTGGCCATTGTTTCTCTGTGGATGTTGTCGGATTACAACGCTTTCGTATTAATGATGTACACCAGGAAAGAGCAACTGTCTCACGCACAAATCTTTCAGCCTTGAAGAAAAGGATACAACTTATCTAGCTAGGTTGGTTACTTTTCATTAATGCCTCACGAGCTCCTCCTTTTCGTCCCACGCGAGAAATCCTGCCCATTCTATTCGTTATGTCTGTCTACTTCCAGAAATCCAGTTGGCTAGGTAGCTAACGTAAGCAAAGGCCACTGAGCTGCCATCCTTAGTAACTTTTCCACACTTGACAGCCCATACTGTGGCAACACGAACGTTTGATCGAAACGCCACAAACTGCGTTTAATTAAAATGATTAAAGAACGTAGATTAATGTCACAGAGGAAAAGTACATTTTAAAGTATAAAACAACTGTACATATTGTTCAGATAATTACCTTTCAGTGGTTCCCAATCTACCCTGGCGTGCCCCCCTTTTGTAGATGAGAATATTGTCGCGCCCCCCTTGTCCATCTTTTGCTAGCAATGCTCAAACGTGCGTAGCTGATTTGCCATGTCGCGCCTTGACTTTGGGAACCACTGATCTAAGTAAATGTAGCTTAGCTGCAACTCACCTCTGCTCTGCTTATATCCTATTTATCAAATCCAAGAATGGAGTATAGAATAGATAGGAATAGATCTCTCCTTCTGCTACTGCACTGTGAAAAATTCTTCTCAACAGCTTTTGGTTGTATGTCGAAAAAGAAACAAATGTAAAGTAGACTGTATTATTTGAATCTTCACTCTGCAATTGTGCTTGATACTTCTCACTGTTACAGTGACGTTACCCTCTGCTGGAACGTGACGTCATAATACCGTTTTGACGTCATCGTGCCACTAGGATGTCATGTTTTTCAAACTTTTGGCCTAGAATATAAAATTCAGCCTGGCTTCAACCTGGGGGTGCGGGGGGAGGGCACTGTATACTGGACACTGTATAGTTTAGTATATCATACGCTGCCATCTTCTGGAGAAATATAAAATCCTTTTTTTGGAGTCTACTTCCATCTTCTGGTGAAATTTAAAATGCTGTTGTCAACAGAGGCTGCGGCCAGTGAAAAATTGAACGCTGGCCGCATTTGGCCCCCTGGCTACACTTTGGACACTCCTGGCCTAGAATATAAAATGTGGTTGTTAGGCAGTCTTTTTTTACCTCTGAAACATAATAGTTAACAAAAGTGTCAAATATTTTTGTAATAAACCTTAATTGGTGTATGTGCACCAATTATGGTTTATTACAAAAAATATCAATAGAAATCCATATACATTTTTAATAGTGACTTCATTCATTGGTTGAATCTGGAACATGGCATATCTACTGAACAAAAACAAAAACACTGTAACAGATGGACCACAGCACAAATAAAATACTTAATCAGATGTCCTGACAGAAGCCATCGAAAGGCTCTCTACAGGACAAACATTTGCTGGTTACAGTAAGAGGTAAGGGATTGAAGCCATGTCCAGACTTTACTAAAACAAACATTCTGTGGGAAAATAAACCCTGTCCTTAACTTACAAGGAATAAAACTGATACTTGAAACTGATATTATGCACTCAATAAATATTTAGTAGAAAATACCACTTTCACTCCATATTAATTACATTTTTATAAAGGGCAGTCGTGGTCTTGTGACTGGAGGGTCGTGGGTTCGATTCCCAGGCTTGAGGCCATGACTGAGGTGCTCTTGTGCAAAGCACCTAACCCCAACTGCTCCCCGGGTGCCGGGCTAGGGCTGCCCACTGCTCTAGGCACGTGTGCACCACAGCCCCCTAGTGATCACTAGTGTGTGTGTGTGTGTGTGTGTGTGTGTGTTCTAACTGCACAGATGGGTAAATGTGGAGGACAAATTTCGATTCGGGTGAAAATCACAATTGACTAATGTGGCTATCTTAAAAATACTGCCTCTGATCATACTTCCTAATTAAGTGTTTTCCCCAACGCTCTGTCTATTTTCAAAATGTTGTACCTAGGTCCTTTTAATATGCCACTAGATGGTGGATATATTTTACATTATTATAAGACACGCATGCACACACACTATATGTCTACTGGTTGTTTTAGTTCGAGTGTTTTTTCTAGGTAAAATCGTAGAGCGCAGGCCGCAGAGTCTACGTGTACGAAATTTCACCTTTACGCGTAAACTGGCAACCCTGACGCAGTCAGCAGGACGTAGGAGGAGGAAGCATTCAGCCATTTTAGCCAAGAGGCGATTAGGCATCAACAGAAACAGTGAACTGAATATCCGTTTTTTTTACTGCTTTACAGTTATTGCGTATCAAGAAAATAAAGCGCTAGAATTGGAGACGAAATAAAGTCTCCGTTGAAAAGACATAGGTGGTGAAGATGGCCGTCGACAGGCGTGACGACAAAGGTATGTCTAGAGTAACTGCGTTAGCATGTCATGCGGTTAGCTCTTAGCTTTCACCTTTGTCTACTTACTTTGGGATTTTTCACAGCTAGCTAGTTAGCCTACTAGCTAGCAAACGTTAGCGTCTGTGTTTTCACTTCGATTACTCTAGCTGTAATTTGTCAGGTGCATCATAATAGTGCGTTGGTAATTGGTGAATAATATTTTATATAACTTCACAAGAAATGTAAATAAATTAAACAGATATGTACTCTAGCACTTGAAAGTAGGGCAGTGCATAGCTAAGAAGCTAGTTCTTGTCGTTTCCTGTCCCGACTGCTACAATAAGTCAGTGTAGAGTCCAGTTAACTGCAGACAAAGGTATTGTTCAGAGTATTGTTCCGATATCTCTTATGTTATTAACGCAGACACTTAATCAAATTACTAGTCGTACTCCTAGGCAGGATACCCCAGTCTGTGTATCTAGTTGAGCAGAAGATATGAAAACAAGGTTACAGTAAGCTATTGAAAATTGTAAATAGTTCTTATATTGCTTGACATCATCGTTTAGATGGAGAACTAAATGTTCTGGAAGACATCTTGACTGATGCTCCAGACCAAGATGACGAGCTATACAACCCAGAAAGTGAACATGATGTCAGTGAAAAGAAAGGTATGTGTTTTACTGTGTTGGAAGAAGTACATAAAGAAGTAGGCTGTACAACTAAGCAGGTGTGAATCTGCTTTTCTCAAACCTAAGGATCCAAAAGGAAAAATGAACGAGGGGACAACCACGATTCCAAACGACTTCGGTCTTCGGGCCATTCTACCAGGCAGCCGGTTAAGAGCTCCGCCTCTTCTGCTGGAGCCAATGGAAAGAAGCTGACCAATCTGAGAAGCAGACACCCACCTGATGACTATTATGATGACAGGAAGAACCATTCTAGCAGAGGGGGGTCTTCCAGAGTTGACTTGTCCAAAGGGCACAGCGAGAAAACCCTGAGCCGCAGCAGGGAGCAGCAGAGGAGGATCAAACCGCTGATGCCAGAACTGACTGAGGTGTGTTAAGGCATTAGATCATATAAGCCATGGTTAGCTGTTACCATCCTGTGCACCAGTCATCCATCCTATACCATGTTTTATTCAGTGCTATATGAGGACATTAGGGCAGGCAGAGGTTCACCTTAAGTTAGCCTGCATGCACTATGTTTTCGATGGTTTTGGTTTTGATGTCTTCTTAAGACATGCTCAGTGAGAATCCTTTCCTGTGTGAAGTAATGGGCGTCTGTACTTTCAGAAGATGCGCAGGAAGAGCGAGGAGAGCGTGAGCAGGATCAGCCGCTCCTCTAAGGAGGAGGAGGAGGAGGTGGGGAGGTCTGAGGACTACGCGTCTGACACGGACAGCTCCGTGGGTTCTTCTGAGGCAAACCGCTCTGACGTCGAAGAGGAGGAGGTGATGGAGGAAGAGGACGAGGAAGAGGAGGAGGAGGGAGAGAAGGGCCCGGAAGACGAGGAAGAGGAGGTTGAGGAAGAAGGAGAGGAGGAAGAAGAGGAGGCGGAGTACGAGCTGGACGAAGGGGACCAGCGGGAAGGGAACGAGCAGAACGACTACGACACTCGCAGCGAAGCCAGCGATTCGCAATCCGAGTCCGTGTCTTTCTCAGAGGGCGAGTCGGTACACTCTGCCTCGGGCTCCGAGGCCTCTGGTAAGCTATCGTCCTTTGCAGTTCCTCTGTGTCCATGACTTCTGAGCGGGCCAGTGGGGAGGGAGGGTTGTTGAGGCCTAGCCTTTATAGAACTTGGCTGTCAACACCTTGAAGCTATGCCAGCTCGATCCCGGAGGCAACTGTGCTACTAAACATAAACAGAGCGTTTTAAGAGGCCACTTGGCACATACAAGCTGGTCTAGGCGAAATGGTTTCGGGTGAAGTAAAATGGGTAACGAGGTGGTACGATTTGCCAAGATGGCACTGGTAATGCCAGCAATATGACATCGTCAGAAGACGAGGTATGGTACCCTCAGCTGTTTTAGCTACCGTTTTCACCAGATTTGTTATTTTTATCATGCCATTGGTATGTTGCAAAAAAAAAAAAAAAAAAAAAACTTCAGAAGTTGAACCTTGCTGTAACGATGTGGCTGTAAATGTATGATGATGTGTTGTCCGAAGTTTCCACTACGGGTCGCTACCTGGATGTGTTTAGCTTAATGCCAGACACACAGAGCCAGAAATCCAAGCCCATGTCATCTAGAGCAGTCCTTCACACACAAACATATATACACACCTAAGATGGCCACTCTAACGGAAAGGGCATGTTCTCCCATTTACTGTTCAGATGAGGAAAGAAAGGAGAAGAATCACGCTAGAGGGATTTCACCAATCGTTTTTGATAGAAGTGGAAGCTCAGCTTCAGAGTCATACACAGGTATTAAATAATCCCCAACAATTCAATATATGTATAGAAGATCATTATGTGCTAATTGGTTTAACACTCTTGGAATAGGTGGTAGTCGTGTATGATTTTGGTTGAGTGTAACCTGACCTGCCTCTGACCTGCTTTGTGCCCTTTCGGGCCTGTGTGAGCAGTAGAGGTTCACAAGGTTTATTCTCAAATCATCTCCTCTACATACACATCAGAGAATTTCAGTCAGAATGAATGAGAGTTGTTCATCTTCAGAAGATGTTTATTTAGGTTAAAATAGGCAGACCCTAGACACCTGGTGAAGCTGAAGTGTAGGTTAGCCCTGTCAGTCAGTGGCAGAGCAGGTCAGATTACAGATCACGTCACTACACACCTGTTGGCTACCTGGCATAGTGTAAATTTCCAACAACCAATCGGAGCGATGCTCTGCTCTTCGCTGTCGCTTCACAATGACACGATTTTCAAAGGCTTCTGCAGTCCGCCATTTACTCCAAGGTCTAATGTAACATGTTTCCTTTTCTCTGCAATTCAGTGGTGGGCAGCCTTACATGCAAAACGAATAAATTAACATTGTGCATATTGTGTCAGGGGCATCGCATATGAATGTGAAAACATTGCCTGTATCTGTGCGTTCTGCCCACTGCCTCACTGACCCAACAGGGGCTGGGCAGCCCGTGTGTTCACTGACATCACTGGGCCTTTCAGAGGTGGCGTGGAGAAGAATCCTGTGCTCGTTCTTGCACACCAAGGGTTCCACTTAAAACATACGTAGTGAAATACACTCGTGCCTAAGCAATTTAGCCTTAGACTTGCATCCTAAGCTTGTGCTTTATGTGCTTACGGTCCCACTCTGATGGCTCTTTTCTAACCTGCTGATGATGTTCCTCAGATTACTGTGGGGTTGTGGGAGATCAATGTAAACAGCAGTAACGCACCAGTCTGACAAATTTGCATACAAGACGCCCCGCCACCAGTGAAGTCAAAACATGACTGTTGCCGCCTTCATGCTAGAATGAAAAATCATAGTGTCTGTTAATTTCAGGGTCTGAGAAGAAGCACGAGAAGCTGCCATCCTCAGTGCGTGCTGTGAGGAAAGGTAAGAGCCACCCTCACAACAGGACTTACCTTGAGCACAAGGCCTGCCATCTTTTCTCACAGTCTATGTGCTTCTTCTTTTTCTCCCCCTCCCCCCTTCAGATCAAACCAGCAAGCTGAAGTACATACTGAGAGAGGCCAGGTTCTTTTTGATAAAGAGCAACAACCATGAGAACGTTTCTCTGGCTAAAGCAAAGGTTTGTATTCTGCCGTGTTTGTGCCATTATAACGCTTGTCGGTGCAGAACACACTCAAGCACCAACAGCACGAGCTAATACAAACGGGACTTCGGGAGTTGCAAGAGTGAAAGTCTGTGAGCGGAATGTGTCCTCATCGGGGGGGACAGAACCGTGTGGTGGTGAAAATGTCCTCTTTGGTCCGTTTTTAGGGGGTGTGGTCCACCCTGCCTGTGAACGAGAGGAAGCTAAATGCAGCATTCCGTTCGGCCAGGAGTGTCATCCTCATCTTCTCCGTTAGGGAGAGCGGCAAGTTTCAAGGTGAGACGAATTGTCTGTTTCATTTGTATGGGATTTTTTTTAGGAACTGTGCCTGTGCTGTTTAAAGCTAATAATGTACAACAGCGCTAACGTTGTTAGTAGTAATATCATAGTAATGAATGCTTAATAGACACCATAGGTGCTTCACAGGATTCTGTCAGAGGATCAGGATTATCAGTGTTTTGTGCTGCAGCATGTAATTGGTGTAGAACACTGGTCTGAACTCTCCTCTATTTTGGCTTTACCATCAGGTTTCGCTCGGCTGTCATCCGAGTCCCATCATGGAGGGTCTCCCATCCACTGGGTGCTTCCAGCGGGCATGAACGCCAAGATGCTCGGAGGAGTCTTCAAGATCGACTGGATCTGCAGGTACCTACCCTGGATGTTCCCCAATGTCCTTCACACACACATTTACACACACCGTGCAGTTTTTCTTTGAGATGAAGGAGTTGATTGTGCATTGCTGCTTACAGGAGGGAGTTACCCTTCACAAAGACGGCCCACCTGTCCAACCCCTGGAACGAGCACAAGCCAGTGAAAATTGGCCGTGACGGGCAGGTCGGTCCTCACCCTCCGTCTTCCTCAGTCCCTCCCAGCTGCAATGGTTCAACTTCTCTTAACATGCATCTTCTCATTAGTGCTTGGCGGTGTTAAGTGTCGTGTTCTTGCCAGTGTGTGAAGAGCACTGTTCTGTATGCTGCGTAAATGGAGGAATATTCCAGTACTTCGTAAGATATTTGCACCTGCAGATGGATGTGTCTATTTTTGTCCAGGCAGGTGAAGGAAAAAAAAAAAAAAAAAACCCACCTTTGTAGCTAGGCAGATGCAGTGTGAATTTTGCACGCTGAATTTTTTCACACTGCATTACATTTATATTGGCCATGTTCTGTGGTCTCCGTGTGTGTGATTTGTTTGCGTCCATACTGAAATTTTCTCCCCTTCCTTCTCCTACGACCGTCGCCACTTCTGGACTGTGTGCCTGCTGCAGGAGATCGAGACGGAATGTGGCTTGCAGCTGTGTATGCTCTTCCCCCCGGACGAGAGCATCGACCTGTATCAGGTCATTCACAAAATGCGGCACAGGAGGAGGATGCACTCAGAGCCTCGGTCACGGGGCCGCCCCCCGCACAGAGAGCCCGCCCCCCGAGACCTGGGAAGGTTAGAAATGTTCTTTGGACCGATAGTGCGCTCGTGTGTCCCCGTCACGTGACGGGCCGCACATTGGGAGCGTGTTTCATTTGCCTTCTTCCTACTCGTCGTCCTCGACGCTCCACCAAGAAGAGCCCTGGAACGTGCTGGGTGGAGCTTAACCGGAATGGGCGTGGCTTCATCACACTGCCTGTGTATCCCAGCAACAGGCTGTGTTCTGTTGTTTAATGTTCATGGTGGTGTGTAATTTTTTTTTTTTACTCCTTTAAAACCATGACAAGAGTAAAGCGTAAGATAATTGACAGAATTCAAGCTAATTTTATTACTCCTCTGTCAGTCGTCATTAACTGACAGTTCAGTTAACTCTTTTTGTGTAGCAGTTACAAACAGGAGCACTGTAGATGAGTCTGATGTTTAATTTGTTCCCAAAGCCTGCTTTTCTTTCAGGAATATCCATGAGGGATAGACCAGTCATATATGGGACTGTATTTAAAGGAGCCATAATATATAAGCAGAAGATGAAACATCGATTTGAGAGGCAGAAAGCATTGATTGTTTAAACAGAAATGGTTTGAAGAGGAGCATATTTCGGGACTCTCACTGGTTTTCCTGTCCAAAAAAAGAAAAAAAAATCTTTTGAATATCAATAAATGCGTGTGCAGAGTGTAGGAGGAAAGAGAGAGAGAAGGAGCAGAGAGAGAGAGAAGCACAGTGCGTTCCTCTACCAAAGCGCCCAGAGAGGATAGGTCAGTTCGATGCTCTCGCGCTGGGTTACTACATCATGGTTGCAGTACCTGTGGACTTGAATGATGCCAGGGACTTGTCCCCTAGAGCACTGTTGTCTATGAACTGTCGGTGCTCTCGAATTCTGCCCTCTCAAAAGCAGGGTGTTAACTCAACTCAAGCAGCTGTTTCAAAAGGAAAATGGGCCCCCCCCCCCAAAAAAAATGGACTGAAAAAAAAAATCACACAAGCATCACACAAGCATTGTAAGGAAGTTTGATGGTTGGCAATCTCTGCCCCACCTCTGACCCTTACTGAAGGACTGAGGATGTTGTCGTGGTGAGAAACACCCCCCCCCCCTCCTTTTCCCCACCCCCTACCCCCTCTTGTTAAGAATGCTCCTCCCATTTTCTCTTCCTGGAGGTAGGTAGGCGGTCCTATTCAAATCAACCCCAATGGACTGAGCCTTTGTAAGGTAGCGGGAGACCCCACCTCCACTCCACCTTAAACCCCCTCCCCCCATGTTTTGCTGAGGCTTCTATGGACTTTCTACCTCCCCCCCTCCCAAGAAAAGCAGCTAAAACCCAGAGGGAGGGGTCTCACCTTGTGGGTTGTTCCCAGTGGCCGGAGCTCCATCTTTTGTCTTTTTGTTTGATTTCAAATGGACTGCACCACACCCAGTCGTCCCCCTTCTTCTGCCTTGCCAGGCCGTCCCCGTAAAATGTGTTTGTGGCTGTGTTGACAGCTAAGGCTTAAGATGGACTGTTGTGTGAACTTTTTGCTATCATAAGTATTTGCCAACGTTAACAGTCCAAAACTACAAGAAAGCGGTATGTCATACTTTCAAACAGAATTTGTTTTGTTTTGTTTTTTCCTTTTTGTTGTAGTTTACTGTTTTGGGGTATTGTGGGTCTGACATTTTTGGTGACTTTAGGATGACCGGGTTTATGAACCAACGCTATTAATGTTACTATTATTTGCGTGTGGCAGAGGGATAGATACCATGTTCACTTACCTACTGTTTTTCTTTGTTAAAGTAACTTTAAATTAGGAAAGAAATACAATGAGAAACCATTTATAACATCTTTATAAGATCACAAACTGATTTTCAAGCAATATTAGCTTTGTGCTAATGTAGAAGACTTGAATCGCAGGGCAGTCTTGCATTGTAGGTTGTAGGGTTTTTTTTGGGTCCAGCATACAAAATGGAAACAATTATTCTGTTTGTGTGGGATTTGCAGGGACCCATCTAAAATCCCACTCTCAGTTTAGGTCAAAGGTCACCAACAAATCCAACAGACAGGTTCTGTTCAGGTTCTGAGTACAAACCAGCTTATATTGAATAAGGTGAACAAAATCAAATATTCATTCGACTGGTTGTATCTGCTTTTAGCAATTAGAATACTGAATATTCTTACATACATGGTGTGAAGATCCAGATGGTACAGTAGGTTAAAGGTGTTGCATCACATTACAATTTAAATAGCGAATTAACAGTAGGAAAAAAATGTTAGTGATTACACACATCAGTAGACGTTGTCATTGTTCATTCTATGAATTACGACGACAATAAGCGATCATGCCTTACACAATGGAATATAGAATTGCTAAAAACAGTGTAGGTAAATTGTAAACATAATGATTGAGTAACGTCATACTTTCTGGGGGTTTGTATGCGTATGCATGCTTGTACCCAGTAAACAGAATCTGTAACCTTGTGGAGATGTTAAGGCATGTTGTACCACATAGACCCACTGAGTGAAATGTGTGTGTAGGAATAGCAGCATGTTGCCATGACGATGTTGATTGAACTTGAAGAGTACTATGCTCGTCAGTCAAGGGTAATTCACTCTCTTCAGCACCCGGTTCGTCATGTCCTGCATTATGCTACTGGTGATGTAATCATGCCTCATATTTTTGACTTGTTATGGTTGTATGCAGGACATGGTGATCCGGATGATGAAAAGCGTTGTAGGTTGCCTTTAAATTATTGTATGTAGAAACGCAAAGGATTTTAATAATTAAGTATTAAATAAGGAGCTCATTGTAACAGGAATTGTGTCTGAGAGGAAAGTGTTGTACATTTATCATCAGTGACATCGTACTAACATGCCTGATTCACATAGGCGTCGCCCAGAGGAATATGACATGCACAACAGGAAGCGGCCCAGGATTGACTATCCTCCTGAGTTCCCCCAGAGACCAGGTCAATATCCCACCCACCCAGTTCTCTAGTCATTCTTCATCACAACTTGGGATGTTCCTAGCGCTGTCTGTCTGTCCCAGAATGACCTGCATTTTGGACACTTGTGGAGAGGGAAGGAAACTGAAGCAAGGTTAACATTATTAAATGGATTAGCAGCATAGTAATGGTAACGCCCAATAACGTCATATCGTGTATGAGTTTGCCATCATCGAGACGTAAATGTGATGATGGGTTAATGTATTGATGGAGTGTAAAACTGCTGTGTTTTCTTTCCTCTGAAGTGTGTATCAGTGTGTTAGCTTTGAAAATGGATTTCTTTTCTGAATTGCATTTTCGTGTATTCTTGTGTATTATGAACCTCATTGACCTTTTGTTGGGACTCGTGCTCTTGTCATTGGTGAATCGTGTTCTTTCCTTGCTATGTGTTCAGGTTTTATGCAGGACCCTCGCAACCCACCTGTGGACAGGTGTGTCCCTCACAATCTCCTACACTCAGTGTCTTGTCTTCAGGCTTTTAGCATCATGGGTAACTTTGTGTTTTGTTTTGTTTTTTTTTTCCAACAGGCGCTTTTCTGGTGTTAGGAGGGATGTTTTCCTCAATGGAGTAAGTTTCTAGCTACCTCCTATGTGCCTAGAATCACTCTGACACCTATGGGGCTAATAGCTTAGTTGAAAGGGATGCAAGGATTCCAAGAGTAATAATACAGGTTAGCATCAGAGTTTATAATTGAATTATAAACACAACCATAATTTGAACATTGTCATTTTGTCCTCTGCAGTCGTATAACGATTACATGCGAGAATTCCACCATAACATTGGTCCTCCTCCACCGTGGCAGGGAATGGTGAGTGCTATTAAGCGAGCCGCACTGATTAGCCATTGATGCTCAGTTCCAGTAGCCATTAGTCTGTTTTGGTTTGTTCACTAACTCATGGGTTATCTTTGTTGGAAGGCTCCGTACCCTGGTATGGAGCAACCCCCTCACCATCCGTATTACCAGCATCACCCTCCGCCGCCCCAGGCCCACCCTCCATACTCGGGCCACCATCCCATGCCCCACGATGCCCGATTCAGAGAGAAGAGGGTCGTCCGCTCCTTCTCCTCCAGTCTGGTAATGGTTACTAGAGAAGATCTCATTAACAGGGCCATACTGACCCAAGAAAACAAACAAACAAACAAACAAACAAAAACAGTAAGTGTAGTGTGGTGCAGTAACCACATAGCACTACTGACATTAACACCTCCACCCATCTCTGCAGCATGATTACGATATGCGTGTGGACGACTTCCTGAGGCGCACGCAGGCTGTGGTGAGCGGCCGCCGGAGCCGTCCCAGGGAGCGGGAGAGGCAGAGAGAAAGGGACCGTCCACGGGATGCCCGACGGGACCGCGAAAGGGAGCGTGGACGTGAGCGGGACCGTGAACGAGACCGTCTCCGAGACAGAGACCGCGAGAAAGAGAGGGGCCGCTATCGCAGATAGAAGTTAAATCTTTATCTTTTTTTTTTTTCTTTTTTCTTTTTTTTTTGGTCAGTTTTTGTCGCTGTGGATTCTCCATTCAAATACTTTTTAGTCCTGGATTAGACTTATTGGTGTTCAGAAAACACAGGGCTTTTGTTCTTGTAGATAATGTGATAGGTCGTCTTTTTTGTTGCTGTTCTTGTATAAAGCTGAGCTGTACTTCAAAAAGCTGAAGTTTTTCTTTCCAAGTGTTCTTTTTTAATATGTATAATGTTTTATTGGCTCTAACGATCTCTGATCATGCATGCAGTGTTTTCTACCGTGACAACCAAAAATCTTTTTTTATTTTAATCATTGAACATCTGGAGGCATCACTGTGTCATGGTGGCAGGCTGTACTATGAAGGAAATGGTAGTGTGTTGTTTTTTCTCTCCATTTTAGGACAGATGTACCTATCTCCTGCCTTCTGTTAATCAGCTCTTAGGGGCCTCTGCCAGGCAGCTTTGAGGAACCCTGCACATGCAAGTGTTTTTTGATGTCTGTTATTGTATATAGTGACTTGAAGGACTGTTGAACAGTACAGCTCAGCACACCAGTCATATCAAGTGCTTTTATCTGGCTTTAAGTTCCAAATATTTTGGGGGTTTAAAAGAAGCAATACCACCTGTTTTTTCTTTCTGCAGTCAATGCTGAAAAAGGTTAATGTTATGAAGGTCAGTAAAGCAACATGCTAAAATGTTTTTGGTTGGTGAAATTGTATCTTTTACTGATACATTTTGTATTAAAAGAAAAAAGAGTAAAGACTTTGTGTTGTTTGTCACAGGAAATTGTAAGTTATAATTGTAAGGGGTAACCATGGTCTGGTGGTAGGGGAGCCAGTCAGAGGGTTGTATGTTCGCCAGGCCATGACTGAAGTGCCATTGAGCAAGGTATTTGACCCCAAGTTACTTAACTGCTCTCTGGGCGCTGTGGCTGCCCGCTGCTCTGGGCACGTGTGCATTCACAGCCCCCTAGTGGTCACTAGTGTGAATCAGCTATAGTGTGTTCTCACTACAGATTGATAAATGCGGAGGACAAATTCCGTTTGGGGTATAAATCACAATTGCCGAAATTGCCAACTTAACTGAAGTACTAGACCAATGTGTAATACGAGCCTCATCCACTTTAACAAGGAAGATTTTTAAAACGTTGTTTTTGTGTTGTTAACAGATTGCCTATAAGTAATCTGTTTTGCACGCCAAAAAGCAACCTGTATATCACAGAGAAGCTAAACAAGAAATTAAAATGCCAGTAGTAACATGCAACGTGACAACCAGTTTCGAACTGTGGCGGTCCCAGGACAACCTTACTAGTGTTTTTATTCGTTTTCCAGCAACACTACATAAAAGCAGGTTTCTGAATTAGGTTGCTACCCACATTAGGAGCATGTATTTAAAAAGTTGCGTTTTCAATGGTGAATTGAATGGTGAACGGCATTTTTGCTGAAACTAGCGAAACTGAGGTTTAATTTAGGCGTAATGACACAAGCGGCAGTACTACTGTCGCAACTACAACTCCCACCAACTTCCTTATAAACACATTTGACGTCATATAAAACGCGACAGTTTTGGAATGCTGATATGGCTGCTTCCATACTGGGAACGCTCCGATTTGGTCTTTGGAGTAGTATTCTCTTAATTTTGGCCGTTTTAATTCCACATGTCGCGTCGCTCATTGAAGGACTTTATTGCGGAACACAAATATGTTACGATGTACTCGGAGTCACCAGAGACGCGTCCAAATCCGATATTGGACGCGCTTATCGACAGCTGGCCAGAAAGTATCATCCAGACAGGTTTCAGGCCGGGGACCCCGGACTGGCCGGTGAAACTGCGGAAAGTGCCCAACAGAAATTTCTGCTCATTGCGACAGCTTATGAAACTCTAAAAGTGAGTTACGTTATGTATAATGTTTACTGTTTGCGTATGTCTGTACGCCAACCAAATTGGCTGCTGTATAAATTAAAATTAACCTTGGTCACCACAGAAAGTTTCGTGGCAATGTTGCCTCTTGTTCTATTCGGTATATTTTGTATTATGAAACCTGTGTAAATCAAATCGGTTGACAATTTGACACTTCAGATCTGAACATTGTTGGCTCAGTTGAAGATCATGTTTATGATACAGTTTTATTTTTTAAGTTTTAAAAAGCAGCCAACAATGTCTGCTTTTTGGAGGCTCCATTTGCAATGGTTACATTTAAAACAAGTCCCCTGTGTCTTATGTGGTTTGCAGGATGAAGACTCACGCAGGGACTATGACTACATGCTGGATCACCCAGAGCAATACTACAGTCACTATTACACTTACTACAGGAGAAGGCTGGCACCCAAAGTAGACGTTAGGATAGTCATTCTTGTAACTGTGTGTGCAATATCAGTTTTTCAGGTAGGTGCTTATTCCGGTGCTCAGGTGTAAAGCTAATGAAGGCCCTCTGTCTGAAACGGCCTGTTTTTTTTGGAAATTTTGTTCAATACATTTTAACTACATCTACATTAAATACAGTACAGTTGTGTTTTATAATCATCATTTCTATTTTTATTTTTTTTAACACAGTTTAATTTTGTCTATAGTATTACAGCTGGTGGAGCAGCTACACTGAAGCCATTAATTACCTCACCACCGTCCCCAAATATCGAATCCAGGCCACTGCTCTGGCCAAGCAGCAAGGCCTGTTAAACCGCACCAAAGAGAAGGGTAAGAACCGCCGCTCCAAAGAAGAGATCCGCGAGGAAGAGGAGGAGATCATCCGTGACATCATCAAGAACAAGATCGACATCAAAGGCGGCTACCAGAAACCCAACGTCTCGGACATCCTCCTGTGTAGGATCGTCCTGTTCCCATACCACCTGTGCGCCTATGTGGTGTGGTACTGCGCATGGGTCTACCGCTTCAGTATCCGTGGAGAGGAGTATGGAGAGGAGGAGAAGCTCTATGTCATCCGCAAGCACATGAAGATGTCGCAGGCCCAGTTCGACACCTTGGAGGATCACCTGAAACAAACCTTCCTGCAGCGGCAGTTGTGGGTCAAGGAGAACTATGAGGTGTGTTCAGGTGGAGTGCGTGAAGCTGCATTTGGGTTTCAGTGTTCCCTGCCTTCTCTTTTATATGCTCTAGATTTGTAAACTCCTGTGCACAAATTTTTTATCTGGTTACAGCACATGAAGTACAAAAGATCGCTTTGTCGCTGGAAGCCAAAATGCTTTAAACTTTGGGGTTTTGCCAGAATCTTGTCGTGTACATTGGTATGCCGTACCAATAAATGTTTAAATGTTTGAGGTCATCCACACCATCCTACCGTCAAACACCAAAGCTAGTCATTGCACCACTAGTTCAACAATAGTTTAATTATCAGTTGTTAACCTTCAAAAGCTTGATTGCATTTTGACCAGTGTCAGACGAGCGAAGAGAAGATCATGATGCCGTAACAAACCCGGGCAAAGCCGTGTTTTCGTTCGGCCGCCCGTTGTTAACTGACGTCCTTCCTGTAATGCTGCAGGTGTACAGAGAAGAGCAGGAGGAAGAGATGAAGATGAAGATGGCCACGGACCCACGCTGGAAGCGCTACAGGAGGTGGATGAAGAGCGAAGGCCCGGGCCGAATCACCTTCATCGATGACTGACTAGCGACCCCAGCCTACATGCACACCTACATGTGCACGTGCCTCCTACTTTACGCAACCAGCCTGTGCACGTGCACACGTGTGGGTCGGGCTGCTCACGTTTATGTTTACAGACTTTAATGTGCATTTATTTCAAGACCATCAACCAATTTTCATCGATATTCATTTGCTGGTATGTTTGAGGGCTGTTTTCCACAATTGTATGGAGGCTGTTGTAACTAAGGTCTCTGGGCTCTTGTGCTAGGGAGCTCTCTGGTACAGCTCGGTTTGGCTGCTGTCTGAGGTCTTGGCAATCAAAACGGATAAATCATCCGTTCGGGCTTTCAGATCATACGGGAAGGTTTTCTGTCTGTCTGTTAACTCATTCTGTCCCCTTTATGCATCATACCAATGGAATATTAATATGAATATTTTTTTAAAAATAAAATATCAAAGTGACTGTGTTAAACATGACAGGTGGGTCTGGACGGCCTTGACCTCTGCTGTTCGTACCTGAAAAGTATATGATTACCAATTCCCTACTTAACCTTTAACCATAGTTTATTTTTTGGGGGGTGTGACTGGAAATGCTGTATTCTGTTCTTCAAATTAGAACTGAAGTGGTATGACAGTAAGTGGGGCAACAAGTAAGTGCAACATAGCCTACTCCTTTGATTGTTGGTAAGAGTCAGTGGGGCTTAGCAGCGTGAATATATCGGAGATGCTCAATTGCAAGAAATATCAGTCCTGGTTTCACTGTGTGGAATGGATCGAGTTGCAGGCTTTGAGCCTTGGGGTTTTGGGTTGTTTTTTTTTGTCAATTATGTGGCCTGAGTCCGTAAACCTAAAATAATAATAAACGTTAAAAAAAAGCCCAGCTGTTTTATTGTGTGCTATATTGTATAAAGACAAAGCTAACAGCACGTTGTGCCTAATAGATGGTTCAAAAATCTACAGAAAGTACCCAGCAGAAGATGGGGAAATAAATCGCGCAGAAAATACGTGCGTAAGACACTCCCACTTTTTTAAAAGTCTCTGCGAGTACGCGATATAGAAGGCTGGCAGCGAACCGTTAACCAGTTCTTAGTTGCTTGTTTTCAGGCGTTTCTTTGAAGTGTGAGCGCGTACAAGCTTCATTATCGGCAGTTACTTTTTGGACAATGTCGTCTAACTCGAACTTGACAAGCATGCGTCGGACAGTCGAACAGCTTAAACTTGAGGCCAGCATAGAGCGTATCAAAGTAAGTGGTGGAAAGTAACAGATGCCGTCGAGTTTTTAGCATCACCTAAATTTCGCACACGATGGGATTTTTTAAAGTATATACGGTTTCGAATACTTTTATATTTGTTTCCAACAATAAGATGGAATATGTAGCTTAATTTGTTTGTCGTTTTCCACATTTTTTTTTACTATGTTTGTAGTGAAATGGTGAAATGTTTTCATGCAAGTCATGACTTTGTTTACCATTGGAAAACTGAAGATTAAAGGCTTTTCACAGAATAGGACTACAAACAACTGGTTCCTAATAACTTTAACGAACCTAAGAACTAGGAACTTTCAATGGCAGATTATATTTTGCTATATATATTAGGTCACAATATTCATATTCCGTTACAATTCACAAGGAGAAATCCAGCTGTTAAAAACAGTCCTGCAATAACAAATGTAAAAAAGTGCAATTTTAGACATTACTGGTTACTCATCTCTGTGATGTTTTGTAAAAAACTTTCTTACTTCTTAATATTTCGACCTGAAGTAAAAATCACGACTGAGTGAAGACAATAGTAATATGTATTTACACGTTGATAATTCTTCATAAGTGTATGTGCTTACAGTGTATCTACAGCATTAGGATTGCGAATTAAATAAAAGGTTTTTCCATTTTGTATCATATTAAAAGACAACTTTAGATTGACACCACTGTGTTTATTTAGTGTGTGTGTGTGTGTGTGTGTGTGTGTGTGTGTGTGTGTGTGTTCTTTATGTAGGTGTCCCAGGCTGCAGCTGAGCTCCAGCAGTACTGCCTCCAGAATGCCACCAAAGATGCCCTCCTGGTCGGCGTGCCAACAGGCAGTAATCCCTTCCGCGAACCTCGGTCCTGCGTGCTCTTTTAGGTGCAAGGTAACCAGCTCCTCTGAAAACACACCACGGTCAGTGGTATCAACGTATTCAGAACCTCGGTGTGCTCTTGTATGGATTTAAAGTTTTGGTAGTAAAAAAGTAAAAGGTTTTATTTTAAGGTAAAATAAAAGGTTTGAAGACTATTTGAACAGGATTATTTACTGCATGTGAGAATGACTTTATCTGAGGTCATCCATGCCTTCCACCCTAGGTTGCATTCTCCTTCCTGCGAGCTTAATTTACTGATGTCGGACTTTCTTAAAGGCCACACAAAGCTGTGTGCAAGGAGTATTTTTATCCCCCAGACTTGGAAGGCACATCCGGTCTGCTCTGTGCTGAGCTGTGACTGGAGAGGCGTGTGATTTCCGTGTGCTAGGCAAAGGCCCGGCATCAACAGGAAGTTGGAGATGGGGAAAGAAACAGACTGGGGTCGGGGGTGGGGGGAGGGGGTGCAAAGAAATGCCAGGGATGTTTTAATGCTAAATGCTAAGGTGTGCTAAAGAAGCAGGATTCACTGTAATGTTTATTTGAAGACGTGCTGCTCTTTATTGCGAGATTACTGAATTGCCTAATGTTGCATTTAATGATGCAAAAGGCAGATGGGTGTTTGTGTGTGTGTGTATGTGGTGTGTGTGTGTGTGTGTGTGTGTGTGTCCAAGAACTCAGGAAATGGTGTCAGACTTCTGCTCTTGACCAGAACCCTGCTGTCAAATGGCGTGTGGCTTTGGTGTTATATTTTGTTTTGAAGGGAAGATGTTCAAACTGTTCCCGCTGAATCTCCTAGGGCTCTTTTCTCGACACTGAATAGCAATGTTTGAATGTTGACAATATAACCAAAAAATTAAATCAACAGGAAAATGATGCTTTTGTTTTCCATATTGCTGCAGGGATCATGCTGTTGATAGACCTCTGGATATGTATCCTCACCCAAACTGGGACACGCATGCAGCTGAAGCCTGTTTTTATGTTTTGTTTTTGTTCGTTTTCTGAGAAATTATTATTTATTCATGAATTTTGAAAATTTAGAAAATCCATGTTGGAACTATGTAGCCTTCTCTATTGTCCTTTTGTAACGGAAGTGTAACTGTAAATGTCCTTGTTTAACTGAAGTGTAACTGTAAATGTCCTTGTGTAACTGTGGTTTTCCCGCTGCTGTGTCTTTTAGTTTAGAATGCTGATACTCGTAACAGCTTTTGTTGTTTGTTTGGTTTATTTTGTTAAATGCTGGATATTCTGATTCATGTTGTTCATGATTTTGACAGTGTAATTTTTAATTTTCATCATTGAAAATTAGTTTTTTAAAACTATTTCTAGAAAAATGTGATTTAATTCGTCACAGTCCCAAGAACTGAGTCAGACCCCAACATTTTGAGTCCATGAACACGGAATGAACCAACTATTCTTTTCCTAGAATGAGAATTAAAAATAAGAGTGCAGAATGCTGACTTTATAGTCCAAAGGACAAGCTCTCTAGATAAAATTGACTGTTTTAAGTTTAAAAACATCTTAATTAAACTAAACTGTCTTCTTAACAAAGGTCTCCTTGAAACAGGAAGCTACATGAAGAGTCACTTGTACCTCTGACAAACTAGCTGTAGTATAGTCATTGCTGCATCTAGCTTTGAGACGTGGTAGAAGGAATTTGTCTGTTTTGATGCTCTAGTGGACACTGTCCTGGGGGACACCCTCACCCTCTCCCCAGCACAAACACATGGTTATGTTTACCCAAACTGGCATCAAGCTCGTTAACGTTATCGTCCATCGTCCCACACCCATCCCACCCGGAGCCACCCGAGAATCCACGTAGTGCTTACGTTCTACTGGGTCATCAGTGTGGTGATAAGGTTGCAGATAGGTGAAATGAAAGCCATGGTTCAAGATAAAAACCTAAGGTATACATACTGAGACATTTAGGGACAACATTCAGGATTTCCTCTGTGAAGAAACCTATGCCACACCAAGGGGAAGAGAAAGGCCACAGGCATGAAGATTGAGGAAGCAATAACTATCTCCAATTATATTCACTTCATCTTCTGAGTTATTGTGAACCAGATTCCAGATTGGAGGATAACTTTATTCAATATTTGAGGGCCTCAAAAGAAGCAGCTAGGTTAGATTTTTTAATAACCAGTCCTACCTCACAGTCACTGCAGTCAATAATGACAAATAATTTTGTGGTTCATAAATGCAGCTGTGTATAAGAATAGTTCTCTGCATTTTTTGTTTTTTTAATGCATCGAGTTGTGTAGCTGTAGTTCAACACAATGAGCTTTACAGGCAGAGTTCTCGTATATTCATCCCCCTGGGGCACTTCCTGGGGCACTTCCTGGGACACGTTAGTGGATGTGGAGCTGGTCAATGAGAGGAAACCCATAGTTTCCTGCTGAGAATCAAGACATGACTCATGCTGTGGCTGAGAACAAGGAGATAATGGAAATGACAGGAGATTAATCTGACGGAGACAGAGAGTTTATGCTGAGTGTTTCCTCTGAATAGAAAGTTAGAAAAATGGAGCAATTTTAAACCACCCTCATGTATTATAAAAAAATAACCATAGTGGAATGGTGGTATTTAAAAATGTTTAGAGCTTTAGGATTTCTGTTAAAGTTTAAGATATTTCCCACAGCTACATGAACAGAAATAAGTGAGCAACATTTCCTGTTACATTGAGAGTTTGGATTAGTAAACCATACACCGTATACTGATGGATTGGTAAAATCTGCTGTTTAAGCATTAGAACATCAGATCTGCTTTTTTGCCATTAAACAGGAGACTTGCTTTATTGCTTCTTTTAAGCATAATTTGCGTAAATCTCTTTACAAGTTTTTTTCTCACGAGAAACCGTAATCAACTTTTCAAGAAAACAAAAGCCATTAAACAAATAAGCTGTCCCCTGACGCTAACTGTAACTCATCTGAGTTTGAGGTTTAACATCGGGGTACGACACCTGCGTCGACATTTTTAAAAAGTAACACAGACGCCATCTAGTGTAAGTTTAATGTAATGTACAAATGACGTTACTCGGTGTGTTTTGTCCTTTTTGGTATACCGTAGAAGACCCTTGACTCGCGCTTCGGACGCTGTGTTAGACACGTGGGTGCCATGTTCGTCAGGCAATAACAACATGGCCAGCCTAACGTACGAGGGTTGTAATTTCTTTAGGCAAAGACTAGTGTTATCAACGTTGAGCGGGAAAAGGGTCAAAATACGAAACATACGATCTAGAGACGACAACCCCGGGCTTAGAGGTTTGTTAAATACACAAATACGTTGTTTGGAATGTGACGTCGTATAAATGTGAACAGCATAAGCTAACCTCGCGTTCAGTAGTCATTTCGCTTGGCCAGCTAGCTACGTAGTTAGCGTTGTGTGGCGTAGTCTTGTGAATGTAGAAATGTAAGAGGTGGACGTGGTCCACATGAAACTGGATAATTAGTCTACGTTGTGTAGTTTAAGCCTTGTTTACATTGTTGCAAATGATTACGGTATGATACGTAGCGATACCCTTTTAAACAGAAAGTTGAACTTTCATAACTTTTGAGTAAGAATTAGCCACAGATGTAGCTACATTTCTTAACACTTATGCATACTAGTAAGTACATAATATATTAAAATGTTCTCCAAGTGCGCGGTCACATTTGTTTATGATTAATTCACATAAGCACTCTGTACGTTTGGTAGGCTAGCTCGCCAGTTATCAGTTTAAGAGGTGCAATTTATCAAGCTGAATTTTTGTCCGATGTTTACGCCGTTTCTGAAAGATTTGACGCAAGCTACGTCCTCTCCACTAACGTAGTACGACTGTTTTGGCCATGTTACTGGGGAGAAAATCAAAATAAAAAGTCTTTTTCTCCTCTCAGATTTTGAAGCAAGTTTCATCAGGCTTCTAGATAAAGTGACCAATGGCACCACAATTGAAATCAACCAAACAGGTAGACCAAAACGTCTCAAGTCCTTCTTATGCACTCTCAGATATTCCCTAAGCCTTCGTTGCCTACCTAGTCGAATGAATTTCCCTGGTAGTAACGAATTAAACCCCGCGATTGGTGAATGAGCTCTGCTCTCTTCCATCTAGGAACGGTTCTGTTTTACCAGCCTGGACTCCTGTACGGTGGTGCAGTGGAGCACGAATGCTGTGTTCAGCGGTCAGTAGGCTACTACCTGGAGGCCCTCATTATGTTAGCGCCCTTTATGAAGAACTCTCTCAGAGCCGTTCTGAAAGGGGTCACCAACGACCCCACTGACCCCTCGGTGAGTAGCTGCTCTCGTGACCACTTTTGCTGCTCTTGGACGATGCCAAGTTGATTATTTGGAGGTCCTGTTAAACCCTTTATTATATTCCTGCATGCACTTTATAAAGCTAGTGTTACCTTTTCCCAAGTTGTTTGATTTTGTGTGTGCTTTTGGCGTTCTGCAGGCAGACTTCCTTAAAGCCACTGCTGTTCCTCTGATGAAGAAGTTTGGTATTGATGGGGAAGGTCTGGAAATAAAGGTATTAACAACAGTTGGCTTTTCATCAGATTTAAAGCTGTTAACAGACTGGGCTTCAGCAGTGTTGTAAGAGCCCTTTATGGTTCACGTCCACAGGCGCCATTGGACATACTGTTCCAACTGGAGCGGTGCTTTCTCTGCTTCACGTTCATAAACCTTCCTTGAGATGTTTCGGGAAACAAGGGTATGTTAGGAGAACTGGAACTGGAACTGATGTTCATGCGCAGCTTCTTGGTGCGTGTTTCTGCGTCTGGTCTGAAGGTGGTGAAGAGGGGCATGGCGCCTGGAGGCGGCGGCGAGGTGCACTTCTCCTGTCCTGTTCGCCGCACCATCAGACCTGTGCAGCTCACGGACCCAGGCAAGATCAAGAGGATCAGAGGCACGGCGTATCCTTCCCCACCACATGCGCCTTGTTTTAGGCTCATCGTCAGATTTAGCTGATGCTAAATGCTAGGCGCGGTTTTTGCAGATGGTGTTTGAAGTGTTGTGTGCTCATCCCTGAGACCACTGTGAATCCTTGACTCCATGCGTCAGATACTCCGTGCGTGTGTCTCCTCAAATGGCCAACAGAATAGTGGATTCGGCCAGAAGTGTCTTAAACAAATTCATTCCAGACATTTACATCTACACGGACCACATGAAAGGCACCAGTTCGGGAAAGTAAGCTCTCGTTTGTCTTTAATGCCAGTAGATGGCGATATTTTTTAGGTTGACCTGTATCAGCATTATTTCTCTGAATACAAGTGAAGGTTTTTTTTTATTGTGGCCTTCCAGACTGGCATTGTCTGGTCCAGCCAAGTAAATTTGCTTTGTTGCTTGTCCAAACTTCTTTTGCACTTAAAGCAATGTGAATCGTTCATATTCAAGCATTGATCATGTTTGTGTTCTGTTTTGTTATTTTAAAGGTCTCCAGGCTTCGGTCTGATATTGGTGGCGGAGACACTGAATGGGACGTTCCTGAGCGCGGAGCTGGCGTCCACCCCACAGGGGCAGGGAGACCCCGTGCTTCCAGAGGAGCTGGGCAAGAGCTGTGCCAAGCTGCTCCTGGAGGAGATCTACAGGGTGGGTGCTCCTCCACCTGCTTCTCCACCGCTGCCCAGTCCATCTCCTGGGCTCACACACATACATGAAAGCTCCCAACTTCCACAGTTTAGTTTACTTGATTAGATATGGTTGATCTGATGATGTGGCAAGATGATTTTGCCTGCCTAGTGAGAAGGGGCATTGTTTTTCAGGAAGGAGACATGTGGTTCAGTGAGGAGGATGCTTTGTGAAACTGTGCAACCCTCTATTGTACTGAGATGTATTCATATCTGTTACAATGAAAGGTGGTATGTCGTTCAGATTGATTGTGATGCGGTCTGTAATGAGCTAGTGTGTAACACACTGTCTGAAGTCATCGCCGTGCTCCCTGTTGTGAAAACGAACGTGGAATCATGTTGTGAGTGTAGTGAGATTTCACAGTGCAGTTCCACAGGGACAATCTAGTGTCATCTCTACATGGCTGATTTGCTTTTTCTGATTTATTACATGCAGACACTAGAACCTTTGTGTGTGTGTCTCTCCTCTCTCCCTGTCTCCCTCTTTCTCTCTCTGCCTCACCCCGTCTCTCATCCTATCTATCTCTCTCTCAGGGCCATGTGAGTTTGGTTAGTGAGGGTGATCTGGTGATTCTTTTTGTTTGTTTATTTCAACTGCATAATATTGTTAAGCAAATCGAGGCTCCCCATTGGCTGATCAGGGAGGCAGAGGGATTGTGGGATGAAGGGCGTTAATATTTGAAGTGGTGGGATCTTTCACATGCTTGGGTCCTAGCACCTTTGTGCATGCAGAAGCAAGTTTGCGTGTTTGCTTTGTGGTTAATCAGTGCCGTGCGGTCAGTGCTTGTAGTAAACAGCTCCTGGACACAGACGTGTACTTTCCTGGTAGTGGGAACAGATGGAATAAATGAGCAGAATTAAGTAAGTTCACTTTGTTTTCTCTGCCTTTGAACAGAAGATTGGATTGCAGGTGTTTTCCTAGGAAAAGCACCAAGATGCTCCTGTACCTATTGTAGTTTTATATTTCGAGCTGATGTTGAGAAGCGCAGATGTCGTGGTGTAGGCAGTGCTTTCCTGACTTTCCTGGATAGACTTAAATTTGGACGTTGCCTTCTGAGTCTATGGTTATTCTGGGCCACTGGCGGTAGCTGTTTCCTGATCAGGACTGGTGAGGTTGACTTCCGTCAGTCCCTCTCCCACTGCCGCCACACATCCCCCCCCCCTCTGAGGGAGGTCAGAGCAGCCTAGAACGCCAGCAGAAGCCCCTGTCTGCCCTGTATGTGGTTTATCTGTGCGCTAGCAGTGTTTCAGCAGGCCGTTTTCTCGTGGGTTCTCTCCGCTCTTCAGACACACTGAGGTGCCACGGTGTACACAAAACGCCATTCCAGAGAGGAGATCTGGGGGAAGGTTCATTGAACTTGTGTGTTTCTGAAACACCAGCAGGTGACGAGTGTATACGGGAGCATGGTCACCTGTCCAAGCGAGGGTACGGCCATCGATCCTGTCGGTGATTGTTACAATCTCAGTTAATTAACTTAAATTGGGGCTCAAGAACGGATATATCCACACTACACTCTGTGTGAGAAAGTGTGTGTGTGTGTGTACGCATGCTTGTATGTAGAGCAGGGATGTTGGGGACTTTTCCACCATGCCAGGTGTGTGGCTAGTGTATCATGTTTGGCTTCATCAGTGATGGGCCGTGTTCTTACTAGGCTGAACTTCCACATCAGACATCCAGTCTAGTTCGAGCTGAGCCTGAGAATCGTTTCAGACGCTGTAAGTACTTTGGGGGGTATTTACATTATGGATGTTAAAATAAGAGAAACAACGTAGAGTTGCAATACTTCTCTTCATATGTACTGTATGGTGGTGTGCATTAATGTCAGTTATTGATTGACATGATGGGCTAATACTGGAATCTCCTGGTTGTGTATTTGGCTTAATCAAAGGTTTAAAAGAACTTTACTAATAATTAGACATCACAGATTGATACAACCCCATTATCAACTATTGGGTTTGTTAAAATGGTGGCTATCCCAAGTGCAGCTTATCTTTTAAGGCCTGCACTGATATTTTTTGAGCTTATCCCTTATTAGGAGTCGGTGTGTGTAAACAACACGGCCTCAGTTCCTTCATGGGATAATAGGATTGCTGCCTGGGTGGGTGGTGTTGTTATGGACACTAATAGGAAAACACCATTCCAAAAGTGGTTAGCATTCCTCCAGCTACTAGAATTTCACTTGTCAGGACTTGGCCTCTGAGAGCGGCTTTTTGTCCCAGGACGCATCTGGTTACCAGTGTGATGACTGACACCAGTGATACCAGGTTCTGTACTCTGCTCTTCAGACCAGTTTCAGCATGCGGTGACCTTCGTAGCACCTGTGCTGGGTTCTGGCCAATCACAAACATGGACAATCACAATCATGGCCAATCACAAACGCTGCTCTGCTCTTTTTTCGTTGTCTCGTCATTCACCGTGTCCCCTCCACACAATATATTCAATAAAGTGTCCTGATACCCATTTGGTTATTGGAATGTGTGTTGTTGGTGTAATGATTTTGTGGCAAGAGTAAACACTATCTTTGTAGTTAGATGTCCTCTGATGCCTGTTCTGTATGTTGAACCATTATTTCTTCCTCTTTTTTTATGTTATTGTTTTTTTTTTTTTACTTTCAGGGTGGCTGTGTGGACTCAACTAATCAGAGCCTGGCTCTCCTCTACATGACACTAGGCCAGCAGGATGTGTCCAAAACCCTCCTAGGTCCCCTCTCACCTTACACGTGAGTCTGGTTCAGTCGCGCATCATCTCTCTCGTCTTGGCCTCGTGCCCCTTGCATCTCTCTCTCTCTCTCTCTCTCTCTCTCTCTCTCTCTCTCTCGCTCTCTCGCTTGCCAGTCCTCCTCTTTTCCACTTTCTGTACACAAGACACAGGTTTGGCTTTTCTCAGAAAATGTCTGCATAAATATCTCCCTATTTGGACGAATGCTCACCAGCCTTTCTGATGGGCCTGGTCAGCTGAGGCCCATTCCAGTCACATCTCTGTGCTTTCCCAGTTCTGCTTCCAGAGCAGAGCGTGTTACTCTGGATCGCAAACCAAAGTGGGTACAATAGGGAGAAATTCCCCCAAACTCACTCACAGCATCCAGTGTAAGACTGGGTGACAACAACCCTTCTAATCAAAGCTGCACTAATGACTCCAATGTTAATAATAAACCACGAGTGAGTTTTATTTTGGTTTGTTTACATATCTTTCTATGTAGACCAGGGTATTGAGCTTAAGAAGGTTTTGAGCTTATAAATACTTCATGGCAGAGATACTCAACTCCTGCATGGCCAGCTACTACACACGTCCACCCTCCATGGGCCTGGGAGGCAGAAGCTCCATCAGAAACATTTAACATTTCAATTAACCACCAGTCATTACAGAATCCACAACTGGATTTGGTTAGTAGATCTAGTTTTGCATGAATAGTGTATATAACAGCATATAGTGCATAATGGCATGAACGCTCTCTGTCTCTGTGCCATATCTGTGGTGAATCGCTATGCTCTCCTGAACACTGCAGTCCAACTGGAGAACTCCAGAGCTGTGAGCACTGCTGCAGCGCCACCTACAGCCTGCACTACCGAACTGCAACTCGCGTGTCACAAATGTGAATTCATTTTGTGAAATGTGTTTTTTATACCTCTGCACATTGTCTTGATGCCTAATGTTACTGTGTACATACGCAAGACTGTAAATGTTTAGTTTTTTCTCTGTGCCTTTCCATCATACCAAAGCTAATCCCTGACATGCGCATTAAACGTGATTCTGATAATAGTATATAATAGAAAGCATGTTGTTGTTTAAGAGCTCTCAGTCGCATTTCGTAGGCTTGACCCTCTGTGATCTCCGTAAAGCCCTTCTGCAGATAGTGAACTGTCCATTTTCAGTTATCATGGTACCGGTGCTGTGTTCTGATCAAGTACAGTACTATGATAACTGAAGATTGGCAGTGCCAACCCCATGCCAGGCTGCCATGCCCCAACTCCTGTGCCCGTTTCACATCCCAATCGCCGGGCTTGTCTTGCTTCTGGCCCGTGTTTTCTCCACAGCATTGGGTTTATTCTTCTGTGAGCGTTCAGGACGTGCAGAGGCTGGTGTGGTGGACTCTGGCCTTTACTTTCCTCCTGATGTTCCCTGTGACCGATGCCTTTGATTTCCGCCCTCAAGTTGCTATTTACACTCCAGCAGCTCCTCTCTCCACCCTTCAGCGTTGGGCATTTGGATTGGCCCCCCTGTGTCCCTCCCCCACCCCGTTGTAATGTTTTCTCATGTGGTCCAGGGTTGAGGGAGATGTCCCTGGCACATGCTGTCCTAGGTCACTGCAGTCACGGTCAGTCCTGACGTAGCTAGCCGTAGCCAGACCAAAGCTGTCTCTACCCTCGCTCTCTGCCGCTTGACAACTGTAAGGGGTGTTTGCCTTAGTTCAGGGGCCTACCGGTGTGTGGGAGAAGGGGGGAACATGTTATGTTTTGTGTCAGTTGGAAAGTGTAATGTCCTCGTATTGAGCTCTGAACCAGTGAGAAGCAGTCATTGTTTACTATTTCTCGTGTGTTTACGAAGGTTTCAGTGTCTTCGTTCATGTGTTTTTCCACCTGCAAACTGTGGCGGTGCATTCAAGAGCTTGTCTAGATTAACCGATGGGGCCTTGTGTTCTGCAGGATTGAGTTCCTGCGGCACATTCGGGACTTTTTCCAGATCATGTTCAAGATTGAGCCTCAGAAACCAGACGAAGATGAGCAGAAAGGGGGAGAGAAAGTCCTGACGACCTGCGTTGGAGTGGGATTCGCCAACATCAACAAGACGATCAAATAAAGACTCTGTGTTGAGAGCTTCACATGCACCTTCAGTGTGTCACTGAAGCATTTCTCATAATCGTTTACCTTAGGTCTTTTTTTTTTTATATTGGAATATGCAAATTGATTGCATTTATTTGTAAATCAGATAAAAGGGGGAAATATTACCACTGATAATTGTGTGTTTATATGTGCTGGTGGTAAGGGTGCTTAAATGGTCAGATTCTAATCTTCTACTGGGATCCACAGTGCTGCACATCCTCCTATCACAAGGTTTTGTTTCTGTTGCATATAATCACTTGCCCACAATAGTTTACATCCCTTTTTGCAAGATGTGTTCTCCCTCTTTTCCATAAACACAAAAACTCTTCCAAATCTATATGTACTACCAAATACAGAACTTGTCAAAGCTAGTGTTTAGAAGCAAGGGACCCTGCTTTAATGCCCTTGCTCAGGGTATGACTGGATTTGTTTGACTTTGGGGAAAATCCCAGAAGGTTTCGCTCTTCAAAGCCGATGCTACAACAGGACGATGACATTTGGTCTCTTGGATGTAAGCAGTGTGAGAAACTGTCAGGCTGCCTGCTGGTCTTTGCAGCCAGAAGCATTCACAGCTAAGACAAATATACAGTCATCATAAACTAATGTATAGAGATGTTCTTAATGCTGCTCATACTTCCTACTACTCCTCCTATCAGCAGTATTGGGCCCAAAATGTAATAACAATGAAAGCTAAGACCATGATCATGCACAGTGCATTTTGTCAATTAAATGGATAAAACTTAAATTGTGCCAGTAGAACCAAAGTCTACTCAAAAGACTGTTAAACCTCCTAGCTGTTAGAAATCATGACATCATTCTTGAGTCTATACTTTCTCAGATACTTTCTCTAATACCTGATCCTCACTAAACTATTTTCTGAATATTAATCGTGTTAAAACTTTAGTCCATATCTTCACCAGCTCCATACCTAGCTCCATTCCTTCTTAAATATTCTTTTTAAATATCTTAACAGACTTCAATACATTAAAATTCTCCTGCTAGAGTTCTGACACAAAGAGATCTCATATTAGTCCTGGTCTTCATCGGCTACGCTAGTTGCCCAATAGTTCCATAGTAAATGTAAAATCCTCTTTTTCACATCCATTGCTATGCATGGTGTTGCTATTGCCCATCCCTTTGAACTCATTCATCTTTAGAACCCTTCCCACACACTTAAGATCCTCTGGCAGTCATGTCCTCCCTTTACTCCATACTTGACTTTCCTCTCTGGGCATTTAATGCTGCGGCACCAAAACTGGAACGCTCTCCCCAGTCCCACACATGGATTTTAACAAGTTATCACAAGTATTCATGCATTTGTTTATTTTTACTAACCCAACGTGCTCCTTTATTCTTCAGTGTCTTTTCATCACCACCTTATGTTGCCATAGTTGTTCTTATCTAGCCAGCTAGCTAGCTCACACAACTAAACACCGAGAAAATAATTGGTCGTGTTAATAATGTTTCTGTAAACCTTATTTTGGTAATGTGGTTAGGTGTGCTGCTGTTGTTTGACCTACTAATTGCAATTCTGCCTTGGAGCTAGAAAACATGCTTACAGTTGTTAGCTCACAGACAAAAAACCGACAACAACGTTTTAGCGCTTGAGTTCCTCAGAGCCGCAGCTGTTCCATCCACAATCCTACTCTCCATCTTTTCTTTCTCTGTCTTCTTCTTCTCTAACTGCCATCATCTTCCTCTCATGCATGCCTCCCCTCGTCTGTCCTCCACACTGCCCAAAACAGGATCTGCTTGGTTGATTATTCTGCTTTTCACTTCTCCAACCCTTCCTGTTTTCTTCTCTCATTCTCTTTTTTGTCTTCCTCTTGCCTCTTTGCCTTCTCCCTTTATGCTCTTATCCTCAATTATACCGTATCTGTAGTCACTGTTATTGCTACTCTTTGCCATCTCAGAATTCTGGGAAATGTTTGTGGCATGTTGTTAGTTGGCACTGCTGTGCAGTGTGAACTCCTCATGGTGTCTGGGACCTCCTTCATACGTGGTTTCTCCTGCTCTCCACGGAGGTGCTGAGATCATGGAGAACCTTGACTGCCCACTGCCACTTCTCTCCATCAGCAGCAGGCTGTAAAACTTCTTCTACGTGTCTCACTCTTCCTTCAAGGCACTGAGCTCCATCTGGTGTGTGGCGGTGGCCTCTTGCTCCAGCCTCTTGTGCAATGAGGAGCTTGCTGCTTAGCCTGGAGTCCAGGTTCGTTTGCATTGGCTCAGACTGGCACTTTTTCTCTGCACGAAAAAGAATGTAGGCTTTCCATGCAACACAGAATACACATATGTGTAGACAGTAGACATAACTAGACAAATATGAAATGTGTATAGTATGCTTGCCAGGTTTACATGAACACACTTAATGATAATTACATTACAATAGTGTTTAATGAAAACACAAGGTCGAACAATCAGGGAACTGTGATTAAGGACATTAAAACTGAGTGGTCTCTTCAAGATCATCTGTTTAGTAATGTAACCTATGTTGGCTAAAAGACGTTAGCAAACACAGATGCCTTAAGATTCTCCAGTAAGTATCTTCAGTGTTGGTATTGAAGTCAAACAAACCATAAAGCAGACGCTCCTAATTAGCCTTGAAGCCTTTAATACATCATGTTTGGGCGTTTATTAATAGTTTCGAAATGCAAATACAGAAACGTTGTTCACCTTCTAGAACACAGTGCTATTTCATCATTATGAAAACGAGTTTTAGTGGTTTTCGCAGTTATAGTGGTTTTCATCAACATTAGCAATTTATTTGTTTTGACCGCATAGTGTAACCAGTTTTTCTTGTCACTGTCTCGATATAATACGATTATTATTTTTAACCCAAAAAGCACCAGTAGAACTAAACCGCGTTTCCTACTAGTTTGCTTACATACGCTTGGTGGCAATAGTGTGTTTACTTTCTAAAAATACATACATACATACATACATATATATATTTTTTATACACACACACACCTCTCTGCTGGCCTATGAGACACTATCCTACCAAAGTTAACAAGATTAAGGTTAAAGTAATGCGACAGTGTTTTAATTGTACAGTTTGCTAGGTAAATGAATTGTCTCTGTTGGTTCAGTATCCTCGTCATATTTGACCTAGTCTAAAAAGTGTGTGAAAAGCCATGAAAAAATACCATGTGGAACTTGCCGTATAGACCAAGAGCGTTGTTGTAGGGACCATCCCACTTTCACAAACTTACTTCAAGCTTCACATTTTCCTGTTCATGAATGCAAGCGAGATGTTTTATCGATGTATGCCGAAATTCCGTTTTCAGTTTTAAAGTGAGCCGTCGTAGTTCTCGGTTTAGTCCACCGAAACATGATGGACCAACTGACCTCGGTATAGACAGGGCGCAGAGCAGCACTCGGCACTCAGCGTTTGTCGGGGAAGATCATGGCGGCGGTGGAGGTGAGTGTGAGTAGCGGCAGCAGCGACACATCCAGCACCGGCGAGGAAGAGCGGATGAGGCGGTTGTTTCAGACTTGCGACGGAGACGGAGATGGATACATTAACAGGTAAGGGTCAGTAACAGTAGGCATGTTAAAAAAAGAAAAACAACTCCAGGGACAGTGAGCATATCGCTCAATGGCAACAAAATCATTGACACGGTTTGGCGTTCATATGCGACCTCGCAACATTTCATCCTGCACGTTTCAGCGCTCCCAAAAGTGGAGACCGAAAGTCAACAAGCTTCACCAGCGATTTGCTTTGAGTTTTTGCCTTTGGAGAACGTTAATTCCACTAGTTATTTACTGGTATTCGCAGTCATTTACTGTACAAGAACCTTATGTACCAAAGTTTATAACTAAATTGGCTTCTGTGAATGCTTCCCTGTAGTCTTGCAGAAGGAGCAAAATAAATCCGTAACTTCAGAGGTAACTGGAATGCCAATAACTTGCTAGCGGCTAGCAGTTATAACGTTAACCACTTAAGGTTTTAAATCTGCCCTTAAAGCTAAATTAAATAAAGATATATTTAGTACGATACCTTACACTAAGTAGTCGAATTACAGTTAGACTGCTACGGAAATCGTGTTTCGCTTCATTTGTATTTTTTGAAGAGAAAAGTGTCTGAATACCAGGCTGTCATTTTTCAGTATTCGTGTCTCACACGAGAGTCAAACACGCTTCGCTGCTTCACATCCACTGTCGGATAAATCATTAAACAAAAGTAGGCGAGAGCATCACAGCACCCGCAGTTAATTGTACATTTATAATATGTTCATCAACATAAAATAATGAATCTTCTGAAACTTTATTACACGTCTATCAAGCCTAAAACAGTGTGATAAGGAACGTGTCGAGCGGACAGTGGTGTAAAAATAGAAACACAACGGTTTGAACAACCCACAACCGCATTTCAGTTTCATTGATCAAGCTGTTAAGATATATTTATAGAATTTTCCGAGTCGAGTGTGCTGAAACGCACACTTGAGATTGTAGTAATAAAGTATGTCGCCACGGATTAAACACAGCCTGTTAAAAAGCAGCCTGTTTCGCTGCCTACCAGAGAACCTGGGGTACTTCCCTAGAGAACATTTTTAATTACAAGTAGCATTTTATAAACTTGCACAAAACGATGTTTAACTATCCTTAAGTAATCCATCACCTCTGATCTTTAGCGCTTATGTGAATTTTAGAGGAAGGATGATCTTTCCAGAAATGAAAGTTTTCAGTTTGAGGCATTAAATGGTATTGCGATCTAGAGGACCGTTTTTTGTTTTTTGTTGCTCTTACATCCTTTCAGCAATATGAAAAAAGTCACTGTTGTGTATTAGCACAGTACAGCAGAGAAAAAGATGTGGTACGCTGCTATTGCCTGTACCTGTACCTGTATATATTTAAGGTTACAGTTGCAATGCAAGGTGCTTTGTGCATTAATGACCTATGGAAAATATCATTAAGGATGAAGTGCAAACTGGAGAGGAACATGTATCAACATAGAGGTACCAGTTATGATGCTCTTAAACCTGCAGGCGGATCTCAGTTTAAGAGTCTTCAGCAACGGTGAGTGGGTCACGGCAGTATGGGACGAGTTCTGTTCCTACACCACTAATGTAAATAGATTCAGCTTTTGGAAGAAGGTCGAAGGTCATGAGTATCCTCTTCAGAACGACCTCTTTCTCAAGCATCTTAAAAGTCTTGTTGGGCCCTCCTGATTGGTGGCAGTAGTATTCTTTGTTGAGTTGGGTTTATTGAAGATGTACAGGCCCAGATGTCTGAAGATGTCTGTCCACTCTGTCCTCTACTGTTCTGTCGGTGCAGACTGGAGTATAGTTCACCTCAATCCTCCTGCAATCCAGAATAATTTTGGGGGGGTTTTTTGACGGTGGTCAGGTGGAGTAGTGCATCTGTGTAAACTTTAACCTTATCTTAGTGATGACTAGTTGCTGGGGGTTTGTGATTAGTCCTTCGATAGCCAGTAATATAATTATCATTCATTTGTAATAGGCAGTTCTTCTTGAAAAACTGATATGTACCCTTTCATGCTTTGTTTTATGTTTAACAGCAGCTTTGCTGTTAGGCTTTGCGTTAATCTTTCTACTATTTCGGGAATGTTCCGGAGTGCCTGAGTTGGGTTCTGCTCTGATCTGATCTCCAACTCTCCCCTTAAACTGTAGAATCTCTGCTACTCTTTCTATGCCATCCTAAACACCCCAAAGAGCAGAACAGTGTGTGTGTAGCATTAACCTGACATGTTAAACCAAGGGTTGGTGTTAAATGCAGTTTCGCACTGCAATGAACTGGTCTTGATTGTAGATTGCAAATATTTGGCTCTTGCTAACAACCAGGAGAGTGAGTGACCTAAAAGAGAGTAGCCAAACCTGACATAGTCTTACAAAGATCCAGCTTGGTTTGACGCATCGGGCTCATGAGTATAAGTGGAAAACATTGACGAAAACTTGACAGGAATGGTCAAACCAGAAACAAAACATGATTTTCCATCTACAGAACATAGTTCTTCAAACCTCCCTTTAAATCTCCTCCTCCCTCCCTTCTTCCTCTCACTCCACATCCCTCCCTCCTTCTTGCCACGCCCCCTTCTTCGCCCCCCACCCCCAAGGAATGACCTGCTGATGGTGTGCAGGCAGTTGAACATGGAGGACTCTGTGCCTGAGATCATGCGGCAGCTGGGAGCCCACGAGACAGGCAGGATCTCCTTCGAGGAGTTCACACAGCGCCGCATGCAGCTGCTTACGGAGATCCGCAGGGAGGAGGGCCAGCTCTCCCTCAGCCAATCAGACGCGAGGAGGCTCAGAGAGAGCATTGCGTCCTGGCCATACAGCAGTGAAAACAGTCTGGGTATGTGGAGGATTCAATACCTAGAGTTAGCATTAACCACAGTGTTGATTTGTTTGAATGTGGTGTCTTTGCTGTGTAGGTTAATAATAATAATAATAATAATAATAATGTATTGGTAAAGTCATATTTATCTAAAATTGTGATTTGTTTTTGGAAGATTGTGTTATATACGTGTAGTTACATTTGACTGAAATTGGACTTTGTGAGTGTATAAATATGTATTTGTATGATATGAGTATATTTTTTGCTGATTGAGTAAATTTACTGAATTTATTCATTTACTCATAACACCCTTAAAAAGCACCGTCTTCTTATAAACATCCAGCACCTGTCTGATATTAATCTTTTATAATTACTTCCTGATGCCTTTAACACATATGAGCTCTTATGACAGACATGACCACACAGACTAGCTAGCAAAGGATATCTGGCTATGTTTACATATGCACTATAAAAAGGACTGGTGTGCTTTTGTTTGTGTGTGTGTTTGTAATGGTTTTTAACAAATATTTATATTTCATTATGAATATTTTATATTGCATGCATCCACATAAAGAATGGAGATATAGTGTGTGTGTGTGTGTGTGTGTGTGTGTGTGCATGCGTTTATGTGCATGCGTTTATGTTCCTCATGTGCTCTCTCAGGAGCCAAAGAGAGATGGAAGCATGACTCTGGGAACACAGACCTGCAGAACACAGACCTGCAGAACACAGACCTGCCTTCTTCCCTACACTCCCAGCAGCAACAGTCCTCAATACTGCTGCAGAAGTTTCTAGAACAGCCCAGCAGTGTCCTGGAGCTTCCGGAAAACCTCCACAGATTCCTGGCTCCTCCATCAGGTCAGAGCGCCCCTATGGACGGAGGCTACCCAGACCTGGTGAACACGGTGAGTTTGGTACTGTAGTCTGATGCAACTGAGAGGTTTTGCACTTCTGGGAAATCTGTCGGTTATGTTTTTACACATTGGAAATTCCCTCTAAAGCTTGATTATGTTTAGAAGAAATGGGGATTTATACTTTGATGGGTTTACAGGTTGAAATGATCCATATGACTTAAAAGTAGTTTAAGTTAGTTGTCCTTGCTTATTTTATGCCAGCCAGTGATTTGAGCCTTACAATATGTGTTCGGCTTTGCACTGGACATTGACTTGAAGGTGCAGTGTGTATGTGTGAGCAGCAGGGGGCATAGTATCTCAACATCATTGTGTATTATCTTGTATATTATGTCATGGTTTTAATAGGAACTTTTCAACTGATGTACAACACACCACGTGGTTTAGGTGTTCTTACCATCGGACGATTGCTCCGTAATCGGTTTTGGCGGGAGGATCAGATACAGCACCAAATTGTGATTCACTATTATATCACTACTGTAGAACTACTTTGAGAGCAGTTTTGTAAGTGTGTGTGTGTGTGGTGTGTATATGTGTATCAGTGACATAGACCATCATTCGGGAAGGTAAACTGGGTGCCTTTATCACCTATAAGACGTGGCTTCAAGAGCAGGTGTGGTGGCTACTCTCAGTCTTTGCTCCAGTGTCATATTTGTTTGTGTATTTGGTTTTAAGAAAAACTGTGCTCTGAAGGGCTGGGTATGAAAACCTGACACTGATATTTGTATGCGAGCAGGAAAGAAAGAAAGATTCCATGGATCTATCACTAATCCATTCTCACTGTGATTCACATTCATGGGTTTGTTGGAGCCATTAGGGAACCGTGTGTGTGTGTGTGTGTGTGTGTGTGATATGGGAATATGTGGGGCGTTCCAGAAGAACGATGGTACTGCTGTTTGTCAGGTAAAGCTTCAGTCAGCTCTGTTGTGGAGGCTGCATGTTGGATCAGGAGGCTTCTGGTTCCAGCATCAGTGGGTTTTAGAACCAGCATGTTGTGAATCTCAGGGGTTTTGCTGGGGTTGAAGGTGCCCCGCTGCTTCAGTGTGAGGCCAGTTTTACTGCGAATGGCGTCTTCTGCCAGAACTGCTTTGGGCCACTTTCTATCATGTTGGTTTGTTTGAAGCATGTCTGCATTTCATCCAGCGCGCGGCGCAGACTCTCGCCTGGTGGATACACACTCCTGCAGCCGCGCGCGTGTGTGTGTGGTGTGCGGTACCATAAAATTGGATATGCATCTTTTTTTTTGCTCCACATCAAAGCTAGAAAATACTGCATCTCTGTCTGTAGCGTTATATGGGGACGAATGTTATGAATTTCAAATGACATAAATTTCAAAAGATATGAATTTCAAACAATATGAATTTCAAACAGGGTGGATTGGGGGGAGGGGGGGGAGGGCTGTGCCAGGAGAAACTCTGCTCTGCTGCAGCTACAGTTTTAACACCTCGCTTCACTATGGCGGGAAAAACGTTTTTTTGTGGGAATGGCATTTCTCACCCATTAAAACACATCAGAAGCAAGGGGTTGGGTTTCCCCCCACACTGCTAATGACTGTCCTCCAGAGCACTCCGTCTGGAAGAAAAGTGCACACCGTGCACGAGACGCGTTTGAGACGATGGGTGGGAAAGAGACTCCGGCTAATAGGGAAGATGTGAGATCTGTGTGAGATCAGGAGTCTCAAGGTTTAAAAGAACGCTGGCTCATTAGCTATCCAGCATGTGCTAGAACAGTCTACCATGAGATCTCACTTCACGAGGAGACCTCTCGATATGGACACGTAGCCCTCATCACAACTTACCCAGAGGGCCCTGCTTTCTGAGGTCTGTCTCACCCACTGTCTGTGGTTTTTCTGCTCAAGGACCAATCAGACAGGAGTGCTGACACACAGTAAGATCCCATCAATGCCACCCTGTGCACTGCCGCGACAACTTCTGCACAACACAGGCAGTTGGGCACAATCTCGTTATCGGCCTCGTTAGGCTAAGAGGCCGTGGCTGGTGCCCCGTGAATCACTTCCAGAGAGGCGGAAGCCGGCTGGCACGCTGACGGTGCTGAACGCTGGGAACCTCTCCCCGAGGACCCATCCATCCCTGTCTCAGCTCTACTGAGTAGACGTAAACACCAAGCACTGCTGGGTTAAGTGGGCGAGACGAAGACTGATGTCCCATTTTACCATGCTGGGACGTGCGAGTGCGTTCGTGCGAGCTGTGGTTAGGCTGCTTTGGCCTTTGCTTTCTCCGCTGCACCTGGCTTCCTGCTCTTGGCTTCACTGCACGGCTTCGTGTTTCGCTTCAAGAAAATGTGCTGTGGTTTGCAACTTGAGATTTTCACACGTTGTGAAAATGCTCGTTGGGGAGGGAGGTTGATTCAAATTCAGACAGCCACCAGAAAAATGATCGGAAGGAGTGATGTAGATCCAGTATATATCCTCTTTTTCTCGTGGAGTTTATGCACACACACACACACACACACACACACTTTCTCTCTTGCTATTTGTAATTATGCACTTGGCGGCTTTTGTAGAGGCTGAAATGCTCTACAGTTGTCACTGTTGCTGTTCCTCTTGCGAGTTGTTACAAGACTGCTGTCTCATCTCGTCTCATTTTGTCTCATTGTGTCTCACTGTGTCATTGTTTCTAATGCAAGTCAAAGCACAGTTGACAGGATAGGGTGCAGTATGGGCTCACCATGTGATGTCACTCTCCCATCCCTCCTCTGTCTCCACTGACAGCAGAGTGTGTGTGTGTGTGCGTGCTAGTTTTCCCTGCCATCTACAGACATCTTCTCCGTCCAGAGAGCTCTGGCCACAGAGCCTGATTCTCTGCTCCAGGTGGCACAGACTCGGTCCCCCAACTTCATTTCCCAGAATTCCTCACAATACACTGTGTAGACATGTCCACTCACCCCACCCCCCACTACCCCTATATCCCCACGCACCCTAACCAAAACAGCCTCCCAAGCCATTGTTTGAATTACAGGGGTAATTGGGCAGGGGTGTCTAACTCTCCTAATTAAGGCCTCCCCAGAGAGGTAGAAACAATCATCGGTCTCTGCTTGATATAGACACAATGGTGCCATCAGCGTTTCTCCCGTGTTTTTAATCTCAATGGCATTGATTTAAAAAACTTTAAAGCTTTGGTATGACAGCACTGTACATTTTAAAAATAAACTGGCCACGTTTTACAATTACACCTTAACAGTAATACAGATTAACAATATAATACAGATGCACCAATCGATGGGCTGGCGACCTAAATCGGCCAGTTTTCAGCGTGATCAGCCATAACTGCTGCCCATGACTGGTATAATCAATTCTGCGCTGGTCACGTGTACACAGACACAGTGCTTGCATTAGGCCTGCATGTTAACAACAACATAAAGGTGCTTTAATGCCTTAATGTTTAGTATTTTTATAGTATTCGTAATCCATGGTGCACTTGTATTCATTTGAAAAAGTTAAAATATTGCTATTTATTTTATTTAACCTAGAGCACTGTAACGGATTGAGGCAGACAGCAGGAGGCGAGGGTAGCGAGCTTCCTTCTTTATTGATATCCATACTCTTATAAGGGCTCAACACAAATAAAGGCAAGTATGCCTAGTAAACTGAATTAACTTAAACAATGTAAGAGAGTCCCACAGGCGTCGTTCAGGTACAGCGTTATTTCCTCTGGTAGCGGCGTAGCGTAGTCTTCCAAGGAGGGCCAATGCGCAGCACTGGACGACAGGACCTGCGAGCTTAAGAAGCATACCCAAATACCGTGCACAGGTGTCTAGTATTCGGGTGATTGTGAAGGGGGGAGTGACGTGCTAGTTGGGGGTGTGCGCCTATGCCAGGTAAGGGTGTGACGTGTGTCAGGTGCTCTCGCGGATGCCCTCTGGTGGCGATTCCGCCTTCTCACCGTGACAAGCACATTTTTTGTTGAAATGTAAAAAAAATGTTTTTGTATGCTGTCAATTATAATTCTTAGAAAGAAAGAATTTGAATCGGACAAAATAAGACTTGGCCAGTTCAGAGAATGATCAGAACTTCAAATTGGCCAAGATATGTATTTCTGTAAGTATATGCAGTATGTGTGTGTGTGTGTTTGTGATATATGTGATATTCTATCTGAATAACAGGGATAGTCTGTGTTAATCTGGTTAAGGTTAATCTGGGGGCCACTTATGTCCCATGAATATGAATTTAGAATTTAAGTGGTGTTTCTTTCTTTTCTCTCCCCAGTGGAATACAAATGTGTGTAAATCAGGTTCAGAGGCCTAAGGTCACTGCAGAGGCTGAGACGACCTCCAAACCGCTGACAAGACTGTAAAACCAGATTGTGAAAATAATTGTGCATAGCAGTAATGGTTCTCTGAGCTGGCTGGTGTGTGTGTGTGTGTGTGTGTGTGCGCACTGACTTGGAGAGTTGTTGATGAGCTAGTTACAGGCCTGAGAAGGTTTGACAACAGTGTGTAGGTCATGTACTCACATGCATGCACACAAAGACATGTGCGCACATGCACATCCACGCACACACACACATGCGCAGACACTGTGTGCGGTAGGAGCTGGAGCTGGAGGTGAGGATGACCATCCTGAGGGGCACCCCAAAGGAGCCCAGCCTGACGGGCACAGGGATGTCACTTCTGACCAGATCTCCGGCGTCGAGGAGACGTGCAGCCTCCTGTCCCAGACATGTTTTTGTGTGTGGCGCATGTGTGTGTGTGATCGATTCAATGTTGAGTGATTTACAGCAGCAGTGTCCTTGCTTGGCTAGTACAGAAACCCCCGGGGCAAGTTCCCAAAACCCAAATGAACATGTAAATGTGTGTGTGAGAGGCATAACTCCAGCATGCCCTGACCTTTGGCAGGGCCTTGCATACAGCCGGGCTTTCCCATGTGGTGTTCCAGTGATTCCCCCCCCATAGAGTTAATAGGTTGCATTTGTCAGCTGAATGTCCCCACAAGGACGACGGTGTTCACCCAGAAATTCTGTCCCCTGGACCTTTGCGAGTTGTTTTCTAAACTTGCCCCTAGGGGGGTGTTTGTCAGAGCCGTCCTCCTGTCCTCCTGTCCTCCTGTCCTACCTGGCTGGAGTTCAGATGCTACACAGACACCCCATCTCCTGATCTCAGGACTGACAGCCGTGTACGTGCACATATTGCTGGATATGAATCACCCTCCTCAGACGCGTCTCTGGCTTGGGCAGACGAGACTGGGACAGCTCGCACTTGTGTAAGCATGCAGGGCTCCCTGTCTCACTCCCTCTGTCTCTCTCTTCTTCTCCATCTCTCTGTCTCACTCTCTCTTTCTCTCCCTAAAGCCTTTCTCTTCCGCCTCTACCAAACCCGAGTGCCAAGCCCTGGGTTTTATCTCTGGAGAAATAGCCACGGGTTTTTGTCACTGGTGCTCTGGACACGTGTGCCAGTGTGTTCTCGGTCACCTTCTGAATGAAGAGTATAAAGAAAAACTGCATGTAAACTGTGTATGGCTGATACTCCCCTTGGTCTCCTCTTATATGCTTTATCATGTTTCCAACGAGGACATTCACGTTTTGTGCTGTTTAAGGCAGACTTGTGCTGCTTAAGATCACTGTTATTATACAAGAATGTGCTACTTTTCTTTGCACGAGGATCAGGAAACACCCTGTGTGGTATAATTACAACTATGTAGAAACAACATTTGATGTCTTTTTTGCCACATTGAATCAGATCCTGTGCTCAAAGAACATCAGATTGAACCTGAGATTGTGTGCCACTGCAGTCCTGTTTGGTTCTTGTGCAGTGTGTGTATGCGTGTGGCGTAACAGCCCTGTTGGCTCTTGTGCAGTGTGTGTGTGTCGTAACAATCCTTTTGGCTCTTGTGCAGTGTATGTGTGTGTGGTAACAGTCCTTTTGGCTCTTGTGCAGTGTGTGTGTAAACCTTTTGCGTGTGTCCTATTTTTCTTATCAGCAGTGCATTGTGGTTGCTTTCATGGATGTAACCGGAAGGTTTCAAATTAGAGTCACACTTTGAATATGGAGGATCTGCTGTGGCTGTGCTTTTGTCCTTTTAATACATAAACACAGTTGTTCAAAACTTCTGTTTGCAAACAGTTTGAAAGTTTCCCTCCCTCCTTTTCTCTGTCCTTCTGTCTCTCTTTTCCTCTTCTCCCCCTGCTCCTTGTCTGTGTGTCTCAAAAAGTCTTTGCAACAGTTTTGTAGAGCTCTGCTAGATGTCTGTGTAGGGCTGGCTGTTGTCACTAGAGGGAGCTGTTGAACTTCTCTATAAGCCAGTTCTTCACCTGTCTGACAGTTCTGAACCCTAAGCTAAATTTCCTGCTTGTTCCCTTTGTAATTACGGCTGTGCCGGACTTTTTAAGAACCCTGTATTCCGGCTGCAATCTTTATGTAAACCAGTGATGTATGTGTTTAGTTGATCTGGGATGAAAGTTATTGATATGCACTCCCGTAGCTTGAGTGTTTTGCTAATAGCCCCAGACACAATGCTTAATGAAGAGTGTTGTTACTGAATGAAGTACGGCCATAATTAAGCCTGCCGTACACTCACATTGCCAGGAGCACTTCATAATCGACCTAACAGCCCTGCCAGCGCGAGCGGGAGGTGAAGAATGGGGACAGGTTGTAAGGGTGCTGGATTGATTGAAGGAAAACAGTGGCGTTCGGGGCTGGTAGAGGACGGCAGGCAGAGCTGTGCGGCGGGACACGCCGTCCGTGACGGACACCGCGCTGCCCTGGTGGACCTCTGGAGACGACACCATTCAGATGGTGACGGGACCATCCACCAGACTGAGAGAGAGCAATTCAGAGAGTGAGGAAGGGTGTACGTCTGTGTGTGTGGGGGGGTGTGTGTGTGTGTGTGTGTGTGTGTGAGTGTGTGTGTGTGTGAGTGTGTGTGCGTGTGTGTGTGTGTGCAGAGCTCTCTGAGGCTGCAGGAGGGAGGACCCAACAGCTACATGTGTGTCTTGACAAAAAGAGACAGAGAAAAAAGAGTAGAACATGAGAGAGAGAGAGAGGGAGGGGGAGGGAGAGAGATTTAGAAGAGAAGGATAGAAAGAGAGAGAGAGATTTAGAAGAGAAGGATAGAGAGAGGGAGGGAAGACGGACTGTGGCAGCAAGCAGTGAATGAATCCCTTTACTCACACACACACACACACACACACATGGATGCACACGCACGCACACACACATGGACGCACACTCACTTGCTGGTCTCTGCTCAGATGCCCCTCCCACCCCACAGCAGTGGGGCCCCTGGGAGGTCCTCCCTCTCTCTCTCCCTCCCTCTCTCTCTCTCTCTCTCTCCCTCCCTCCCTCTCCCTCCCTCCCTCTCCCTCACTTTTACTCTCTCCTTCGCCTGCTCCGAGCGTGTGTTATGAGCAGCGGTGAGCTGTAGCCTGGAGTCCTCGGCAGGCTCTAGGAAAAGCTGCACGCCTGCGTCTCTGCTGCACTCCTCGCTCTGGGAATACTGTACCTCCGGAATTCTCTGAGGCAGCGGGGATGAGTTGGGAACGGTGGCGCGCGCGGCTCCTGGACGCCGCAGGGAGTTGAGGGGAAGATCCTGCGTGCGGGAATATTCCCCTCCACAGCTCAGTCGCAGCGTAGAGCGCTTGGAATCGAGGGGACTCGGGCAGGACACCATGAACTCTGGAGTAGCAGTCGGGGGAGCCAGTGAGCGGCCTGTGGACAGTGAGGTGAGCTGCAAAGGGTGGAGGAGAGGGGACCTCACACTTCTGCTCAGGAGGAGCTCTCTCTCCCTCTCTCTCTCTCTCTCTCTCTCTCTCCCCCCCCCTCTATCCCTCTCTGTTTTGAGCGTGACTCTTTGCTCAGCGGTGCTCTGTAATGTGAGTGTGCAGAATGCCTTAGTCATCAGAAGTCACGCTGCAGTAGTGTTAGGGCTGCGTGACACGGGACGATCTCCAGGGCATCTCGCAGCTGCTCCTCACCCTCTCCAGCTGGGCTCCTCTCTCGCCTGCTCCCTTCTCCCCTCCTCTCTCCCCTTCGCTTATCTCTCTCTCTCTCTCTCTCTCTCTCTCTCTGTCAGGGAAACTTCGTGGTGTTCAGGTGTCTCACTCATTCTCCCTTCAGCTGCGCGACATGCAGACGCTTCCCTCGTGCGGCGGTCCATGCGGGGCTGGAGGTTGTGGGTGCGTGATCGTTAGCCTCCTGCACCCCCCCCAACTTGCCCCAGGCTTTCACCACATGAAAACACTTACGTTGCCCTCGCACCGGCCATCTGTTGCAAAGATGAGGGCCATTCTGAAGAGCGTCATGCACTTAGCTTCACGAGAAAGAAAGAAGGGTCTGTGTCTGTTGTTTAGTGGGCTTGAAACTGCCTGTGTGTTACTGAAACCTCACGTACTGAATGTTGGTAGGAGTCCATCAGAGTGATAGGATGATAGTCCGCGTGAGTCCAGTCCCCCGCACTGCTGTGTACACATGCAAACAATACTTCATGTGTATGTAAGGTCTGAAGCGTTGGCTTGAACTCCAAATGCAGGAAGGAGACTCGTAACGGAGAGTGTTCATGATTTAGACCAGACCGTTTTAATTGGCTAAGCAGGTGATTACCCAGCTCTCCTGCTGTTTTGTTACTACTTCAAGGCTGGGGGGCGTGTGCAGGTTGTAGCGGTTGGGGCGGACGTGTTCATGGAAGCTTCCAGACTTACTCTGACAAGGTTTCGCTGTTTATCCGGAGCTGGTTTGGCAGCCTGTTCCAAAAGTGATGAAAGGAATCTACTGGATCTCCCAAGAACAACTCTTTCCTCCTATAGGAGGCTCCGCTCTCCGGAGACACCTGGGAAGGCACAGCGTGTCCTCCGGACGGTGGTGGAGGGCTCCGCGTGTGCATTCCTGCCCCTTCCGTGTGCATTCGCTCTGCAGCAACTTCCTTTGCCGTCCTGTTTGAAACTGGCTCCTGAGTGGAGGAGGCGGAGACCTCGTGCTGGATGGGCGGAGCTGCGTAAAAGCGCTGAAGCTCATCTCTCGGCTGGCCATCTGTGACGACCCAGAAGACCCCGGGGTGAGGAGGAAGGAAAAAAAAACTGACACGGGAGATCCTCATCTGACCCCTCTTCCTGAGGGAAGAGAGAGGAAGAATAACATGGATAGAGGGAGAGAGAAAGAAGGATAGAAAGAGAGAGAGAGAGAGAGCTCACACTCCCTCTTTCTCTCTCTCTCTGTCTCTCTCTCTCTCTCTCTGTCTGCCTCTAGTAAGTGCCCTCTTGCCCCAGTTCTTCACAGTCTTCACAGTCCTAAATCTCAGTTACCCCCCGTAGTTTAGTTTCAGAAGGCTAATTAACGGCCGGCAGACGGAATTGCCCCACTCGCCGCCGCTCGTGCTGACGTTGGGCTGCTCACAAACATCCCTCCTGATCCATGTGGCCCGCCATTGCGCCGGGAGTGACGAGGGCGAATCAGATTCTCTGCCGCAATTTACAGCCATCCTGAAGGGTGGAGGACCCCCCGTGGGAGAGGAGAGGGGCTCCGGGCCGTGTGCCCCCGTCAGGATTTATGTGTCTGGCCTGCTCTGTGCTCGCAGGAACAAAGGGTCAGTGTTTGCGTTAGAAAGACGGTTCTGTTCCGCCCATATTTACGAGTGCTCTTATTAACGCGAGAGTCTCTGCTGGTGTGTCCGCCGGGACACGTGCCTCCAGCCCCGGCCAGAGTGGTGAGCTGGTGATGGATGTGCTTATTTTAAAGTGCCGTGGCGATTTGGGGTCCTTTGGGGGCGCGACCTGGGCGACAGTAGCACACCGTAGCGGATTGGCCGAGGTTTGCTGCTCCCAAGATTCTTTTCTCCTACCTTCTCGTTCTCGAGACGTGAGTCATGGGCCTTGATTGTGAGGGCGATAACCCGGTTCCCGTATGAATGATGTCACTTTCCCTGTCCTCATCAGTCCGCCCAGCCGCTCACAGCACGCTTTCATCATATTTCATCATGGTTCACTCGGTTGTGGCAAAGTCACTGGCAAAGTCAGAGGAAGATTCATAATCACTCAGACTCCTGTTCTTCAGGAAAATCTCATCAAGTCACACTTACTAATCACGTGTCTCAGGACAACATGATTACACAGACCAACCAGCAGCCGTCAAATATCAAAGTCATCGGATTGGGAAAACATTGGTCAAGATGCTTAAATAATCCTGCTTTCTAGTAAATGACCACTTCAGAACAGTACTCATGTCAGCAGCTGCTGATCTGGGATCAGCTACATATAACTGTGAGGGCCCGTAACCCTGGGGTGTGGGGAGTTTGTGATGCCTCTTTAATTACAACAGTGGTGATAGAAAAGTGTGTGTGTATGTGTGTGTGCGCGTGTGTGTGTGTGTGTGTGTGTGTGTAAAAGAGAGGGGGGAAGCAGAATAGATGTGCGTGTCGAGAGCTCATTACTGGAGACCAGGTCTCTCACAGTCAGTAGACACAGCGCTTCAGGAGGTGGATCCTCTAGACCCGCCCACCATGCAAAGAGCAAATGAGAGTAACTGGTTTACAAAATTCATTAACCTGTGTGTGTGTGTGTGTGTGTGTGTGTATTCTCTGCACACTGTGACTAATCCAGTAAGCTGCTCTTACTGCAGTGCATAAATGTATGTATATTTACTCCTTAATCTCAAAGGAACTTCTATGACTTGAAATACAATTGTGCTTGAGCCGAAGCTAAACTGAATCAGTACTGTGTGCATCAGCGGGTGCGGGAGTCTAATCTGTTCAGGGGTGACTAAATATAGACTATTTTATTACATGATTTGTTAAATCGAATCTAGTTTACTTATGAGCGTATTTCAGAACACAGATGATTAGCTTATGATGTGGAGCAGTTAAGACGTGATGTGTAGTGTTTCGTCTCAGTTCTAGGAAGTGTCATTTCAGTAAAACCCCAAACTGCTGATATTTGCTTCAACCTATCCTGTAACTCAGCCCACACCTCCCAGAGTCCTGATTATCTGTGAAGCCCAGACATCACTTGCTCCCTCTCTCCATCTCTTTTACACACTCTTCCTCTGTCTCTCTCTCACACACACACACACACTCTATTCTATTACTACTGTTGTAATTAAATCTGAGCTAAAAGTATGTGTGTGCGCTTGCGTGTGTGTCTGTGTGCGAGTGTATTTTTAGTTTTTTGAGCAGTAGTGTGAGCTGAGCATGCAGAGCTGAGACCCTGCAGTGTGTGCATGTGTGTGTGTGTGTGTGTGTGTGTGTGTGTGTGTGCAGGTAGATAATTCACCTTTCACAGCCCATTAGGTAGCATAGCACAGCCTGCCAGGCCCACAGCCTGCCTGGCCCACAGCCTGCCTGGTTGCCTCCCTCTCTGGCCAACCCTTCCAGCCTACCATCATCCCTACACTACTCAAACCATAAAACCCCCACACACATTAACCCTGGGGCTAAAGTAGAGGGGGGCAGATAAACAGGATGTAGCCAGGCTGGAGGGTCACACTTAGGCAGCCCCAGATCAGGAAGCGCCCGACTCAGAATCACTTTGGCTTCGTTTTCTGTGTCCCGGGCAGGTTTGTCCTTACACCTGTACACACTTTGCCACTCACCCATCCAACACATCTGCTATTGGCCAGTGGTCTTGTCAGCTGGGTCAAGTCTTTTCAGCGCATTCATCTGCTTGTCCCGGTCTGTGGGTGGGGCTTTCTGAGTCATTGGATCAGTGGGAGCAGGAAAGCTTCAGAGGAAGTGAAAGGTCATTGGTGGGTGGAGATAAAAGGCATAATGGCACGTAAGGTCACAGCTCATTCCCCCACCTTCAAACACAGTGCCAAGCAGACCGGGCATTGCAGTACAACATGCCTCCTTTCAGTTAGACGTAGTGCTGCATGCAGTGAGAGGACAGTACAAAATGGCTCGTGCCCAACATGTCGTTATATGTGTGAGCGAAGGAGAGTTAGAGATCAGTGGAGAATATTCTGGACCGATTGGGATTGGACAGGTGTGTTTGCTGGGTGTTTATCTGTGTCAGACCTCATGAGCCGAATGTAGATTACAGTGTGAAATCAGACATGAATGCAGCTGTATTTTTAAAATCGTCACCATAACCAATCAGCCATATCACTCTGGTGTCACACTCCAGAGTTTAAAGCCCCGTGGTGCTGAGCGTTAAAAGGATAGCACTGGACAGTCATCTGAGCCTGACCATAAGAGAGACATAGCCCCATACCCCACACCAACCCCCTTTGGATGTGTACGGTGACCAGAGTTTGATGTGCCTATTGTAGGGGTGTCCCAGACTAAGAATTTACATTGAACCTGATTCATGGCTATCGTTGATTTGCAATATTGCCCAGTCAGAAATTGGCGTCAACAACATGAAAGCATGCATCCATCCTGTCTTGTATCAACGGTTCAGGCTGGTGGTGGTGGTGCAATGGTGTGGGGGATATTTTCCTGGCACACTTTGGGCCCATTAGTACCAATTGAGCATCGTGTCAACGCCACAGCCTACCTGAGTATTGTTGCTGACCATGTCCATCCCTTTATGACCACAGTGTACCCATCTTCTGCAGGATAACGCGCCATGTCATAAAGCACAAATCATCTCAGACTGGTTTCTTGAACAAGACAATGAGTTCACTGTACTCGAATGGCCTCCACAGTCACCAGATCTCAATCCAATACAGCACTTTTGGGATGTGGTGGAACGGGAGATTCGCATCATGGATGTGCAGCCGACAAATCTGCAGCAACTGCGTGATGCTATCATGTCAATATGGACCAGACTCTCTGAGGAATGTTTCCAGTACCTTGTTGAATCTACGCCACAAAGGATTAAGGCAATTCTGAAGACAGAAGAGTGTCCAACCCGGTACTAGCAAGGTGTTCCTAATAAAGTGGCCGGTGAGTGGAGACGTAATGCAGAGTGCAGTGAGGTAGGATGCGTGTAGAGACGAGCGATGTTTCCTGAGGGCCAATCCGTGAAGAGAAACCTTGAAGCAGTCCGAGTTCACATCACCAGGAGTCGCTGAAGCAGGTACACACAGGGTCAACATGAAACCAAGGGAAACTGAACACGGACAAAAACAAACATCGAAACTTGGAGAGGAAAACAACAGGACCCAAAACAAAACCACATGGTGGACATCGTCATGGGAATAGAACACATAAACAGAACGCCACTAAACTCCACATAAAATCATAAAATCATACAAATTCAGAACCCCAAATAGCCAGGGTGGAATGATGCTTGTTTCATAGCCACATTTTGTGATGTGAGACTGGCAGTCAAACCAGGCTCCTCTGACTGAACTTTCAAATGGTCGAATACTCGGAGGTCCTTCGTTCCTTATGGGGGCTTCAGGACTGGTGCCAGTCACACCCTCCTAAATCCAGATCTCCTGCCTCTGTCCTCCCTGCTCTGAGCTGTAAGCTTTGTTAACGCCATATACGGCCGCTTGCTTTCACAGATATGAAACACTCGGTATCTTCTGCATGCAGATGGTGGACAATAAATACCTACATTTTTACATTTTGCCCAGACAGGTTTAAGTTAGCCAAAGTGCAAACCGGTTTTGTTAAGTGTTTCTCATATAACGGACAGCCCATAAACTGTTCAGAACACAGATTGTGAAATAACCCTGCTGGTTTCCTTTCTGGATTCCTGGGAAATGGCAGTGCAAGGTCGGTACGTTTTATTTGTACGTCTGTACAAATGGCTGAGCAGTCGACTGTTTTGACTCAAGCGTTAGATATCCATCAGAATGTTCCCAACAGCCTCAGCTGATCCTTATCCACACTCTCTGGGAAAGGGCCTCTATTGTTGGAAGGAATTTCTTTCATTTTTATGTTTTTGTTCTGGGAGTTCTGTGTTTGAACTTTGACTCCGACGAATGCTTGCTTCATGGGTGGAGATGCTACTTCCTGATGTGAATCTTTGGAATTTTCTTGGGGGTACTGGTTTAAAATTTTTAGTTCCTTATAGTCCGTATTACAAAAATGAAAAATAATTTTAATTGCTATTTCACTATTGACAAACCCAAAGTGACCCTGCAGTACTCTATTGTGTGTTCTCTGGCAGTGAGTATCGTTCTGTTTGCCCTAAGTGTAGACTCTGTGTCTCTTGTGTTGAGTTGACGTCATGATTGCTGACCTTTGACTTGTCTGAGGGGCTTTGAGAAACCATTGTAGACTAGAGAGGACACATGCCCCCCACCAACCCTGAGAGGAATGAAGGTTTCTGTTTGTGAAAGGGGTTTGGTTACTGTGTTTGTGTGTGCCAGAGAGTGTGGTGTAAATTGTGAGAAACATTATGGGTCACTACTCAGATGGGAGCACCAGGATAAATGCACTCATCAAATGGTGTGTGTGTCTGTGTTCACGCGCATGCGTATGTGCGCCTTATTTCTCTCTCTCACACAAACATACATGTGCACTGACCATCCCTCCATATCCTGTCAGGAAGGAAAAGGCATCACAAACAGTGAGAGGAAGAGTGAGGCTGTTCCAGCAGGGCAGTCTTCACACACACACACACACACACACACCAGTGCACCCACACTCAAAGGCAGGCTCAAACACACATATAACACACACACAACTGCACCCACACTCAAAGGCAGGCTCAAACACACAAGCGGAATCTCCACGTGGCGTCGTGAGCCTACGTCAGGCGAGTCCTCCGTCCGGGTTCGCGCTCAGCTGAGCGCTGCTTGGTTCGGTGGCGCCTCCCGGGAGCCCTGGGGGGGCCTCCGGTCACTGCTGGGGCTGCTGGGAAATCATGAGGACCTGGTAGAGAAAACGGCAACACCGTCACAACACTTCAGCCGCAGTAGGTGAGTGTGGCGGACCAGCAGCGGAGCTTGAAGTGAGGCAGGAAGGTGATTTTGTGTGTGCGTGTGTGTGAAGTGGGTGGGAGAAATTCTTTTCAGTATTCCATCTGGACTTTATGGTCGACTCTGACGTGAATCCCAGCTAGGTGGACAAATGAAGAAAGACTCGAGGTATTCACGCGATATCAAAGCTCTTCTTTCTTTTAGCTCTCGCCAGCAGACTCTTGATGGCTCTTTAAAGCCTCATTCTGTGACTGCGTGAAACGAGTCCCTCTCGCCTTTATCTGGAGCAGCTCTCTCTCCTGCGGCCCTCGGCACTGTGGGTATCGACACTGTGGCCCTGGCACCGTGATCCTCGGCACTCTGGGTAGAGCAGTGCAGGCTTTTTTTTTCCTCAACAGAACAGAAGCCTTTTAACGGCCTTCTGCAACCGGCATGACTGCGTGTCAGCAGAAAGTGCTCTAGTGTCCTAACGAAGTGCGTGGCTGAAGCTAATTTGCAGTGGTGTGTGTTGTGCTGGAGGACACTGGGAGGCGGGAGTGTTTCAGAGTGTGTGTGAAACGCACGGCGGAGTCGGTTAGGTTGCCATAAGTGATTTACAACAGAGGGTCTGGCCAGGTTATCTTAAGATGCCTCAGTAGCTCTTGAAATGTTGCTGTGCTAAGATGTTTTGTGAATCAAAAGATAATAACCATGACAATATTATTTTATGATAGAGATTTTCTGTTAGCGCGTTTTTAAGAATCCATATTGAATTAACCACCCCGAAAATCATGAATAATTAGAGAATTGATATTTTTAGCCAACCATACTTTACAGTATTAACTGGAACATGCTGCCTTGTCATGTACTCCATCATAAGCCTCCTGAGAGGGGGAGGGTGTGATGAAGCGGTCTGAGAGGGGGAGGGTGTGATGAAGCGGTCTGAGAGGGGGAGGGTGTGATGAAGCAGTCTGAGAAGGGGAGGGTGTGATGAAGCGGTCTGGGAGCGGTCTGAGAGGGGGAGGGTGTGATGAAGCGGTCTGAGAGGGGAGGGTGTGATGAAGCGGTCTGAGAAGGGGAGGGTGTGATGAAGCGGTCTGGGAGGGGGAGGGTGTGATGAAGCGGTCTGAGAGGGGAGGGTGTGATGAAGCGGTTTGGACGGTGGAGCAGGCCTGTGTGTGTGTGTGTGTGTGTGTGCATTTTTAGTGAGTGGAAGGTTGGTGCTTTTATACCAACTCACATAGTAGACCTATACTATGTTTATTTAAACACTAAATCACTTGTCCATCTGGGATCAAATACCCCTGGTTAGCATTGAAAAATCTACTGCAGTCTGTGGTGTGTGTGTGTGTGTGTGTGTGTGTGTGTGTGCATGTGTCTGTGTGTGAGTGAGATTTGTTCTGTCTTTTTTTTAATCTAGAACAGCGATGTGTTCAGATTTAGCCAGCCAGAGATCCAGTCCCTTTTTGATTACTGTGTGTGTGTGCGTGTGTGCGCGCGTGTGTGTATATATATTTTTCCCAGATATCCCATGGCGATACACATCACATTTTAAGGTGTAAAACAGGCCCTTGACTTCAGACACTTGATTAGCTTAGGTGTTTGTAGGTGTTTTCTAACATTTATTAACCTCTGAGTTCTCAGGGTCCAGACTCTAAATTGTCCTTTCACTTCTAATGCTCCGTTTGGCCTCTTTCTCCTGATTTGCATATTTATGCCTGCACATTTCTCCGCAAGATGTTTCGGAGTTTTCTCTCACCCTTCCATCTCACTAAGTGCTTGAAATGGATGTGGGCGGAGCCTGGGAGGAGGGAGGTGGGCAGGGTTCATGCGCCGGACTTCATGCTTTTAACCTAATTGCAGTCCTGAAGGAACATCGTTCTCGAGCTCCCTGAATTTAGAAGCCTTCATTAGCATTCAAGATGCATTTCATTAAGACGGGTTGTGTGGGGCACTGGAACATCTGGGCAACTCTATAAACAGCAGCTGTAGTGTAGCTTCAGCCACTGGCAATGCATTCCATGGGTGCTCCTCCTGCCTGGCTGTTATTTTAAGAACAGCAGAAGGAACATTCTATAAAACTGTGGCCCTTACTGAGTGACTTAGTCAGTTGTTCGCATAGACTGGACTTTTGTATAATAGCACAGATTCCAGGAGTTTCCAGCGAGAGGCTGGCTTGAGTTTGGTGCGAATATAGGGGCTTGGTGGACAGGCTGGGGGAAGAAATGTTCTGGAATGTTTCAGACACGGTTCGCTCCTAAATGAGTCCAGTAAGTCCTGCTGTTAAACAGCATCTATTTGATGCGATTGCTTTGTCTCTAAAACTTTGTTGTTAGACCATGGGAGAATCATCACACCCTCACAAATAAACCTTCAAAGTCAGTCTTACGCACACCCTGGGACATAACACACCCTAACACACACACACACAGACACACACACACAATAGCTTAACACACAAACACTCACACTCTAACATAAACTGTTGTGACAGGAAAAGTAGCCGATGCCAGTTTTAGGACAATGTCCTTATACAGGAATGTGGAGGCTTTCATGGTTTAGAATGATTAATTTCATGGAATGATTAATCCTTCAGTTTATCAAACTGTTTTCATTTGACAACTCCAGTGTTTTAATCTATAAAAAAACATATAGGGCACATCTCAAGGCAGCCTGTGTGTGGATTGTTTTAAAGAAGCAGGTCATTTGAAAGTCACTCGTTTGAAAGTCTTGTTAATTAGAGTGTTTTAGAGGGTGGGTGACAAAGCAGGTGAGCGTCAGAGCATCTCAGACACACACACGCACACACACACTCACATGATGCCAGAAGGTGTGTGTGTGTGTGTGTAACACTGGCAGTATGAACATTGAGCGGATTTTTGTTCTCTGCTTTGAAATAATTGCACACTGTATGCATGATACTGATTACATGATACTGATTACATGATACTGATTACGTGATACTGATTACATGATACTGATTACATGATACTGACTATATGATACAGAAACCATGATACTGAATACATGATGATGTATACATGATATTGTACATGCGATACTGTACGGAAGCTCTTCTACTGCCATAAGTTGTAGATGTCATTTATATGCACTGTATCATACACTGTATCATCCACACACTGTAACATACATAATCTGCTTCATACACACTGTCATACACTGTATCGTACACACTGCACCATACATATTGTGTATCGTTGACACTCTGTACCGTACACACTCTGTATCGAACACACTCTGTATTGTACACACTCTGTACTGTACACACTCTGTATTATACACTCTCTGAATCGTACACTCTGTTTATTTTCACACCTCCGAGCTAAAGCGTGGAGCATTGGGATTTTGGCTGCCAAGTGTTTTTACCTGAGTGCATGAATGGGTCTCGTCACTGTGTGCGTGTGTGCGTGTGTGTGCGTGTGTGTGTGTGCACGTGCGTGCGTGTGTGTGTGTGTGTGTGTGTGTTGGGCAGGCAGATTGAGGCTTTGGTTGTTTATGAGCGTGCTCAGTGAGTGCACTTTCATTCCAACTGCCTGGGTGGGCTGCCCAACTCTGATGTATGGCTCTTGACACTGGTGGAGATGGAGAGAGAGCTGGATAGTGATTGTGTGTGTGTGTGTGTGTGTGAGGATTCAGACAGATGATTGCCCTATGTCTGAGAACAAGACCCCTTGAGTATTGTGAAGTGCCTGAACATCTGTAAAAACACCCACTTTCCATCTTTCACACACACACACACACACACACACACACACACACACACACACTCACTACGACCATCTTTCTTTTCTAAATAGATAATGGAAATGCATTACGGAGCAGTAATATGATTTTTCCAGCAAGATAAGTTACAGGGTGTAAAGCTAAAGAACACACACTCACACACACACGCACACACATGCATCTTGAACAGGACATTGTTTACAGGGTGGATTTGTCATTCCCTGTATAGCGCAGTCTCTCTAGACGTTATAAGCTAACAAATCTCCCTTCCCCAGAGCATCCCCATTACATTCATCCCCTGCCTGATCTGTGGTGATGCGACGTAAATGTTGCCCAGTGTCCGTCACACGCTCGCCTGTCCCACTACATCCCAATCCAATTCCAGCTGCCACCATCCCAGAGGACGCGGAAATGTACCCGCTGCCATTCACCGAGGTGGGGTGTGGGATTCTGAGTTTTATCACGTCTCGTTCTGCACGTGGCGCTTATTTTAACAGGGGTTAAAGGTCGTCCTCATTCTTGGGCTCGCTCTAATAGGCTCTCGGTGGCTCTCCTCACACTGACGTGCCCTCTCCCTGACAGTGACGAAATAATGTTTTCCTGATGTTTGCCATGTTATAATTACATTTTCCTGACGTTTCCCGCATCGAAATAACATTTTCCTGACATGTCCCATGTTTAATTAATGTGTTCCTGACATTTACCATGCTGAAATAACGTTTTCCTGCCGTTTCCCACACACTCACCAGAACACAGCACTGGGTCGTGTTCGTGAAGCCGTTGGTGCATTTCCACACCTGTGACGTGACGTGAGGCGAACACCTCAGGAAAGGAATTTCCCTTGTGTAGCTCCTCACTGTGATGTGTAAAGGCGCTCAGCACTGTGTGTTTGCCTGTAAATGTCCGCCAGACCAGGAAGGTTACTGGGTCTGGGTCTGGATGCTCATTGACCATGACGAAGGGGTGTAGTTTGGTATTCACTAGCTGGTAGTTACCAGACCTGTCTCTCTCTCTCTCTCTCTCTCTGTCTCTCTGTCACACTCACACACTCACACACGTGTACTTGTGTGTGTGTGTGTGTTTAGCTCCCCTCCCATTCGGTCTCTATGTCAAGCTGTGTGGGAGCAGTTCTCACTGTAGGGAGTATTTGACTACAGCGTTCTCTCTCGGGTGTGCTTTTTGAGAACAAAACTGACGCTTGTTTTTAACAATGGGCTGAAATAGTGATTAATTGCTGGGGAGAATTTATATGACAATATGTGTGTCTCTGTGTGTATGTGTGTGTGTGTGTGTGTAGCATGAGATGTGGGGGAGTCCATGTGTTAAATCTCAGTGATCCACTGGAGCAAACTCTGCATGTGTATGCTTAAAAACCTCCACTTAACCTGTGTGTGTGTGTGAGAGAGAGAGATAAATGGGAGAGAGAGAGAGAGAGAGAGAGAGAGAGAGTTGTGGACTTTTGACTCTTTGGCAATGTTTGTTCATGTGAATATGTTAATGTTTTGAATTGTTAAGCTAATATCTCTTTTTAGGGTAATGTGAACATACTGAACATATGGGTACTGACATGCTGCCCTCCCCTCCCTCCCTCTCCCCCTCTCTCTCCTCCTTTTTTCTTTTCTCTCCTTCTCTGCCTCCCTTTCCATCTCCCTCTATCCCACTCTTTCTCCATCCCTATCTCTTATGCTTCTATCTCTCTCTCTCTCTCGCTCTCCCTTTCCCCCCCTCTCCCCTGTCTCTCTCTCCCTCCCTCTCCCTCCCTCCCTCCTCCCTCTCTCCCTCCCTCCCTCCCTCTCTAGCTTCAGCTGGCTGCTCTGATGTCTCTGAAGGGTGATGTATTGGAGCTCAACAAACGTCTGCTGCAGAGTGAGAGAGAACGGGATGCACTGGAGAACAGGCTGGCTAAAGCCCAGGTCAGCACACACACACACACACATGCATATATATACATATACGCGTGTGTGTGTGTTTGTGGGTGTGTATGTATATATATATATTTATATATATATATATATATACACACACACACACACACACACACACACACACAACAGGCACACACATGTGCCCCCCCCCCGCCTACACACTCACACACCAGTACAAGGTTGTGTGCAGTTTATCAAGGACAGTGCTCTGCTGCCTCCAGCCTTCAGTGCAGCAAGCAGCTTGGGACATTTTCCTAGGACATAGCCAAAGGCTTTGTTATTTGTGTATGTGGCTGCGTAATATGTGTGTGTATTTGCATTTGTGTTTGTGTGTGTGTTCTGTGCTGTTTCTGTCTCTTTTATGTGTGTATGTGCTGTGCGCAAACCTGTGTCTTCCCTGTATGTGATCTTTGTGTGTGTGTTCCATGTGTCTGTAAACACCCTGACAGATGTCCTCACACACATCCCGGCGATATGCTATAGATCACAGCTGCTGTGCCCACTGCACCATGGGAAATGTAGTCATGCGGCTTCACTTGGCCTCATTATTTGACCTTGAGATGAAGTGGGAGAGTGGGAGGACAGAGGGTTGAGGGGGGCTCTTGTCTGGGTGCTTATGCGCTGTTAGAAGCTGAGAGCTGTAGCGCTGTGCTGCTGGGGAATGAGTGGCCACTCCATATGTTAAAACAAGCCAGAAAAAAAGCGGGAAGCTCAGTAACCATGCCAACTCGCCTCGTTCCCTGGAGCGGGGAAGAGAGACTCAGACAGCTTTGCTGCGCGGGTGTGGGTGTGTGTCTGCGTCTATGTGTTTGTGTTTGTGAGTCTGAGAGAGAGAGACGGTGGTGGGGGGGGGGGGGGTATACCTGTATGTTTCAAGAATCTGTATACCTGTCAATCATTTGATGGGATATTTTAGGGCCAGTACAAGTGCTTGTGTATAACGTTACTAACACCGACAGGGGTTTATTATTAACCATCTAACTAATAACATGGCAGTGTCATTAGCATAATGCTTCATTAGCAGTTACGTGTGAATTTTTTGAGTGAGCTTTTCTCTTATCAACTGTCTGTCTAGTTTTAGACTGACTGGTGTCATATCGCTGGACGTATCCTCTGTTTCCTCCAACTTGCCATTTCAAACAAGCTGGCCTGTTTTCAGAAGCGTGTCTACACTTCTGATATCAGAAACGAGCTCTTAATGATCTGAATTGAATTCTGGTCGTGTGAACGTGTGATTCTGCCTCAGTGGTCCACGGTGATGAGTGCAGACTGAGGCAGTTGTGCCCTTCCTTTCCTTTCCTGAGGCAGTTGTGCCCTTCCTTTCCTTTCCTGAGGCAGTTGTGCCCTTCCTTTCCTTTCCTGAGGCAGTTGTGCCCTTCCTTTCCTTTCCTGAGGCAGTTGTGCCCTTCCTTTCCTTTCCTGAGGCAGTTGTGCCCTTCCTTTCAAAACAACAGCTTTGTTGCATCCTTAAGATGCTGCCGTTCAAACGGCTACAAATGCTGCTGTTTGATAGGCTAACGACAGAACGCAAGCAACCCGCCCCCTCCAGTCCATGCCGAGGGCGTCGCAGTGTAAACACCTGGTTTGCAAGCCTGCGCTCTGGGAATACGCTTTGCAAACGTGTCCGTCAGCCTTTGGCATTGTAACGTCGCCAAACTTGAAATTTCATTTTCATTTCATTTTCAGCTTCAGCGCTTGGCACACGCGTTTATCCGAGAGCGACGTACATATTTAACGCTGTGGTGCTTTCTGTTAGCTCCCTGGGACACGCAGCAACACACACTTTGATCTCCAAGTTAGGAACACGGGGCAAACATAAAATCTGAATTTTAAAAGATGAGGAATATCAGCAGTAACAAATACTAGTGGAAAAGGAACTCGGCCAGTACCTGTGCTGAAGTAGCACGATTCAGTTCACAACACACATGCACATAGTAAAAAAAAAAATTAGTTGCTTGCAAATAGCCAATGAGAGTGTTTGTACCTCATCACCCACCCTGGTTGTGAGCATCCTGACTAATGTCAGTTGTCCAGAAGAGTGCTCTGTGTAGTGATACATCACACCATTCGTGCCATCCAGCATGAATCGTTACGCTCTGAAGGATTCAGGTTCGTCTTTTGTCATATCACTTCAGGAGTTCACCTGCCAGGTTTCATTATATTGCAAGGCGTATGGTAAGTGCATGTGTGTGCAGTGATATATAAAGCCAATGGGATATTTTTGTCTGTCAGCTCTGAGACACTTGCTGTCATGCCGGCTTGTTGTTGAGAGGGTCCACGTGTGCTGTGAGCGCTCACGTCTTGTCTTTGAGAGCCGCGTGGAATCGTGCGGAGACGCCGTGGTCTCAGGCGTCTGTCGACTGAACAGCTGGGATTGCCGCGTGTGCTTGTTAGTTTGGTACCTGGTCCCGGGCCTCCCCAGACGGCTTCCACTGGTACCATCTATCAACACAAGGACCGTTCCTGTCTGTCCTGCCCAGTCCGGATTCACAAAACGAAAGATCCGAGCGCACAGCAAGATGGCGGCGTCTTTCCCACCTGCTGTTCCACATCTGGGAGAGCGAGAGGAGCTTGTTTGTGTAGTAGATCAGTGCAGTCAGGGGTGACCAGGAGGATGACGTGTGTGTGGGCGGTTTAAGGGACTTGGCGAGGGGCACTGCTGTCCTACACAGCTCTCTGGTCTTCATATGGGATAGTGGGTGAGTAACTAGCCCCGCCCACTCTGCAGATTTGCACTTGATGATTCATGGTATTCGCAAACCAGTTACTCTCATTTGCTCTTTGCATGGTGGGCGGGTCTAGAGGATCCACCTCCTGAAGCGCTGTGTCTACTGACTGTGAGAGACCTGCTCTCCAGTAATGAGCTCTCGACACACACGTCGCACACGCTGACCCCAGGGTCACCAAAACAACAAACCTGTGTTTTGTATACACAGTTAAACCCCAGTTTAGTCTTTATTACCTGCTCTAGAGTGAGTACTCCACATCTGGATGGAGGTCATTTCTGTTACAATTAACTCAAGAGAGAAGTACTGGTGCAGCACAAGCAAGGCGTGTCTAAGCAGGGCTTTTAACACATTAACCACATTAACCACATTAACCTCACGCATTTAATCCAGCTCCCCAGTGAATTTATCGAAAGTAGTTCTGACCCAGGGCCTCTCTGATGGGCAGCAGTGCCCAGCAGTCAAACGCATCATTTACTGCACGCCGATGCCATCCACTCATTGCTCCAGAGCACAGATGTCTTCCACCGTTACTCTCCTGCATGCAGAGACCCTCCCACAGGCTCCCAACAGCTAATCCCACTACTGGGTACGGTAGCATCACTTAGACTTGAGACATTACACAGTGAGACAGGCGTCGTAGCATGTTGGAGTGAGACAGAGCTCTGTGCTGGAGGGAGACAGCCCACCCTGCTAGAACGCCACTGAAGGAAAGCACCGCGATGGAGACCGTCACTCAGAAGGGTGAAGGCATGTCCTGGGTGGTGTGTGTCGGAGACATGGCTGTTTGGTCTGGTGGTCAGAGCGCGTTTGCTGATGGAGGACCTGGATTTAAGACCTGGGGGGGGGGGTTGTCGCCCTCATGTTTGTTAGAGTAGACAGCAGGATGTCAGTGGGTCCAGGTGATGGTCCCAGTACAGTGAAGTGCTGCTCACATATTTCGTTGCTGTGTGTGTATGAGAGGAGGACTGACATGGCAGACTATTGCAAGTTCTGCTGCACAACCTGAAGTGCAGGGAGGCCTGAATGGTTGAATTAATGTGTGTGTGTGTGTGTGTGTGTGTGCACACACTGCTGTGCACTTTGTGTGCTTTGTGTCTTTCTGTGCACAGTTTGTGTGTGTGGATGTGGTCTGGGGAGAGATGGTTTTGTGTGTAGCCTGAGGGGAGATGATTTTTGTGTGTGTGTGTGTGTGTGTGTGTGTTCTAAGGGGAGATGGTTTAGGTTTACTGGTCTGGATGTCTATTTGCATATCTAGGTTGGTGCTTGCTTGTTTATCTCACCTTGGGGTTTCCTTGCATTTTTGTATAATTAATCTTCTTCTCACTCTGGGTATGTGTGTGTGTGTGTGTGTGTGTGTGTGTGTGTGTGTGCGCGTGCGTGTGTGTGTATGTGTGTTTACAGTGTGAACAGTCTGATCTGCTGCGGGAGCATGAGGAGATGCAGGAGAGGACCACGCTACGATACGAGGAAAGAATCACCGAGCTCCACAGTATCATTGCCGAACTCAACAAGAAGATAGATCTGCTACAAGGCTCTACGATCAGGTACGTACACACACACACACACACACACACATACAACTTTAAGCAGTACTGTTGGGTACACACACACACTACAGGACCCTGCCATCAGGTACTCACACACATGCATATATGCACACACATTTGTACAGGGCCTTGGCATCAAGTAAACACACATACACACATCTACAGGGCACTACTATCAGGCACACACACACACACACACACAGCTAGAAGGCACTACCATCAGACACACCCTATACTCAAACACACACACCTTCAGCTGGCCACCTGTGAACACATGCAGAGTGGAGACCTATCAACGAGGGGGTCAGGGGTTAGAGTTCTACCCGCCGCCTCTTTTGCCTGGTGCGCATGTATTACCTGGTTGTGTGAAAAATGACTTCTGTACTGACGATTCTTGAGATAAAAAATATGCTTGCTGTGTTTCCTGCTGTTTCCTGCTGTTTCCTGTCAGTTGCTAACTTGACTTCAGCATGATCATGTTGTGGTTTCATCTCATTATTAACATTTGCACTCCAGCTAAACTATATAGACGTAATTGCATCATGATGGAATTTCTACACATTACATATTATAACTACAATATACCTTGCAGTACGTTAAAATAAACATAGTTGCTGTATCATCATCAATGTTATAATTGATCAGCCCACCATTCATCTGGAATGTGTTTGTTCAGGATGGTCACGGTACCTAATTTGCATATACGAATTTGCATATTGCAGTCTTGTACGAAGCATTGCGATGTTGATTAACACGATATATCGTGCAGTCCTGGTATCAGCGTCTTTTAAACATATGCTTTTGTAAGCCTTGTCTGGCTTTTAGAAATGTGCCTGTGATCAAATGTTCAACCCCCACCCCGTAAAACATAAAGTGACGCCCCGAGCATCTCCAGCCAGGAATCAGCACATCTTAATATGACTCACATTAACGGAGGGCCCCAGCAGACCCATAATTTAGGAAGGGCTCCTTGTGAATTCCAGCAAGTAAGACCTCCTACAGGGCATATTAGTCACTCATTTTAAACTATTGGTGCCAAATATCATCAGTGAATTGAATTGTCATACCAGCTTTTGTCAGTGACGACTGGCATTAAGTGCTTGAATAGCAGATTTACTGCCTCACAGTCACAACGATTTCTTGGGGAAGGCTGACGACGTCTCCGCCTTCTTCATCCTCCAGCGCATGTATGCGCATATATTATTATGTAAATTAAATGAACTCTGCAGGAAAGGTGACTATAATGGGTTTCGCTTTTAATTAGCAATGCCGCCAGTGTGTGAAACACATGCACAGTAGGTCAAGTTCCGCATGGAAATGATTGGGTTTCCAAACGAGCAAGTGAGAGTCCGTGCTCGTCAGCGTGCCTGAAATTGCATATTCATCAGTGACTCATCACTCAGTGATGTTGCATAATTGGCTTTGTCATATCACTGGCTCTAGGAAATCACACTAAAGTGCACAATATGACAATAAGTCTTGTAGGGGCTTTTATTTTGAAGTGTTTAATCCCATACAATAGCTGTCCTTGTTTCCAGAGCAGCTTTAGGCAGCCATGCCTCAAACCTCCCAACATCTGTAGAAGATTTGCAAGTAAAACCCGCCGCAGGAGGTCGTTTAGCGCAGTGATATCAGACCAGCCCGTGTGACATTTAGGGGAAGTTTTCCTCTCTGCACCTTTTAATACATCACTGTGACACATTGACCTTTTTACAGCTCTCTGGAGTCTGCATGCGAGGGGGCCAAATACAGCACCTGAATCAATTTCTCTCCCTCACTTTCTGCCCCTTTATCTTTTTATGTTTCTCTCTCTCTCTCTCTCCCTCTCCATTCTCATTTCATGCTCTCTCTGTCTCTCTCGCTCTCTTTCAGGGAGGAGGACGAGTTTTCAGAGTTGCGCTCTGAGCTCAGTCACAGCCAGCAGGAATGCAATGAGGATGAGCGGAGCGTGGATCAGGACCCCGACCAGGCGTCCGTCTCACTGCCTGAAAACCAGTCCACGCTAGTGACCGCAGACATGGGTGAGGAAGCCTACAGTCCTGCGTGACCCCTCAGGGTCATACGGTCACACTCGTATATCTAGAGCACAATATCAGGAAGGGAGGCGGTGATTTTGACAATTGTGATGACACTGACGTTGGTTGCGTCCATGAGAAACCTGGGAGTTAACCTGGGAGAGGTCACTGCAGCAGTAACAGGAATAGTGCGAGTCTCGGGGGAGACGCTGAAGTTAGGGTGGATATCCTCTGCCCCGATGGACTAACCTTTAGTCTCAGCATGGAACGGGGCTCATTCTCCATTTGCTCTATCACACTCATTATTCACCTGTTGTCATTCTATAGAACAACCCACTCTACATACAGCATGAAGTACTGACTAAGAAAACAATGCAGGCAAAAACACATTGTGTGTGTGTGTGTGTGTGTGTGTGTGTGTGTGTGTGTGTAAAATCGGCACATATGCAGTGTGTGTTTTGTCTAAGCGTTTTGTCTGAATAGGAAATTGATTTGAGCACATTTTCCATGGCCATTATGCTTCACACTGCTTCTGAAACATGCTGTTGCCTTCCGTGTGCCTGTCGGTCGCTATTTTTCCTTGTGGGCACTTAAGGAGTGGCTCATCGAATTCTCCTGTTCATTATCATCAACCTCAATGAAAATCTCTTTCAGCCTGCCAGAGCTTTTGTCTTCCTGTTCACTGCTCACCCAAACACAACGCATGTCAGGAAACGGGAAGCGCCTATTGTGCTCCCAGAATTTCCTTTGTTTTGTTAATCACGCAGTCTTTTTGCACTTTTAATTGCTCTGTGAATAGCTAGATAACACAAACACACACACACACACCCTGCTGGTTCCCTTTTACAGGGAGGGGTTTGTTTCTTACTGCAGGAGCTGGGCATAGAAACCCACTTTAGGAGGGTTGCATTTGATTGAAATCCTCCCTGCTGCTCTCTGTATTGAAAACCAGAACAAGGCTCAGATTGATGATGTCACTGGTTCCGCAGGCCTGGGTGATGCATGGCTTACTGGTAAAGGGCTGTTTGAGGATGAGAATCTGTCATCGTCATTCAACTGACATTACAGTCCGTCACTCCCAGCCGTCTGCTGTTAGCAAAATTAATTCTGTCTCGGACTCGGATATTTCACTTGCACCAAAGACCTACTCGTTATTGATTCTCATCCTGACACAGACAGAGGCACTTCTAGAGTTCCACTACTTCGTTTTCTTTCTCCAGCTTGCTGTATTTGCTAGTTTGGGTTACCCCCATGTCTGCACACACAAGCACGCATGCATGCGCATACACCCTCCCTCACACCCACAGACACACACACGCACACACGTTCACACGCACTCGCACAAGCACCCCATCTTAATGATGCGTGAAATGAACGAACAGCTGCTGGAACAGCACATACGATTCGACCGAGAGAGCTGGAACCCCCGTGAACAGGAAACAAAGGTGTGATCGCCATTCCGCAGTTTTTATGAACCCTGTCCGGTGCCTCAGAGCACAGGACTTCAGTCCTGGACCTGCAATCCAAATCCGATCCTGGATTTTGTAATCGCTGGAGATTAACTGACGAAGTAACGAAATCGATTGGCCACCTTGTCCGTTCACCTGTCTCCCAGGGAAAGGGAGAATGGCGAACGTGTAATAGCTGGACCCTCAGGTCTGTGGTTTAAATGCCCGTGCGATGTGATACTAAAACTACCACGGGCTGCAAACTCCAGGAGTGACACTGCAGAGTGGAGGAGCGCTCTGTCCCCGGCCTGATCGCTGTCCTGCGCGCTCCCTCCCTCTAGATAACTGCAGCGACCTGAACTCCGAGCTGCAGCGGGTGCTCACGGGCCTGGAGAGCGTGGTGTGCGGCCGTAAGAAGAGCTCCTGCAGCCTGTCTGTGGCCGAGGTGGACCGCCACATCCAGCAGCTCACCACAGCCAGCCAGCACTGCGACCTGGCCATTAAGGTACAGAGCCTCGCCGCCCACACACACACACACCACACACACACACAAGCACAGCCAGCTGGGAAAACCTCTGTTCAGTCCGTGTTGGTTCATTAGTGGAAACGTGGTGGGAAACTGAGGCGAGAGTGCAAAATGTGACTAAATCAACCTTTACTGTCATGTTCATGTTTTTTGCTAATTAGGCACTACTCGCCTATTTTGATGTACTAATCATATTTGGATTGGTTGTTTGGGCTTGGCAGTAATGAGGATATTCTTCTATCTTTAATGCCTTGTGTACCTCTCAGTAATGGCTGAGTTCCTTTTCAAAGGCCTGCGTAATGGCTTCGTTTAGCATATGACTCAACTCTAATCTCCTCTACACTCTATGCTCCCAAAACCGGCGTTCCGCACTACAGCCGGCACCTGCTGTGACCTTCGGTGGAAAATCACCATTCCCAGGATGTCATGTTGCACTAGCCTCTCGCAGAATAAAGCTGGCCACGCTCCACCACATATTCTAGCCAATTAAAGGTCCGCTTCTATACGGCAACTCTGCGTGCCAGGAGTCCGTTTGCTTGCACTGGCTGGACCGGGCAGTGACTGCTTCTCTACTCCGCACTGATGTCACACTCCTGCCATTAGCTTTTAGCGGCAGTCCTGGGCCCATGCCCTCCAGCTCCGGCGGGACACCCAGGGTAAAACGTCTCGGTCCTGCCGCCCTTCTGAAGAACACGTCTCCTGATTGTGATCAGCAGGAATTTACAGGCCGCTTCTTCTAAGCGGAACAGAGTCTTAAATCTGTGTGTTGAAGTTTATACAGCTGAGCCGGTTATTGCTGGAGAGAGACAATATGATTAATTCAAGCAAAGACACTTTCATGCATGGTCACGCCAGGACTACGCGGCTGTACACAGCCATGTCGCTGATTTAAAATGGTGGACTGGTCCATCAGATGCTTATGGTTCCTCCCACTCTTATAATCCCCCCCACTCCTATAATCCCTTCCACCTCATTACGCTGTAGTTCACCGCTGCTGCAGTCCAGAAAAAGAGACTGCTAGCATATAACGACCCCTGCAGAGAGCAGATGGACACAGTTCCAAGATGTGAAAAATGTATATGAGGATTAAAGAAAACAAGAATCCTCTTCCGCTTATTCTAAGAGGGTGATATGACAGGGAAGCCGAGTGATTGTTGAATTGATTGCTGACTGTTCTGGTGTGTGTGTGTGTGTATGTGTGTGTGTGTGTGTGTATGTCCACAGACCGTGGAGGAGATCGAGGGTGCTCTGGGCCAGGACTTCTACCCGAGCCTGTGTGAGGAGCGTGTTCGCTGGGAGAAGGAACTGGCAGGCATGCGGGATGAGAATGAGAGTCTGACTGCCATGTTGTGCAGTAAAGAGGAAGACCTGAACCGCACCAGAGCCACCATGAGCACCATCCGCGAGGAGAGAGACCGCCTCCGCCGCCGGGTGAGTCTCCGCCCACCTCCACACTGGCCACGCCCCCACAGCACTTGTAGAATTAATAACAGAGGACATATAATAATGCTATGCAGATGTCTATCATATGTAGTAGACTGTTTTTAGCACAAACTGTCACACCTTTTAACATGGATACATAGATAAAAATTTGACATAGCTGCCTGACGGAGCAGGTTGAGCATGGTCCCTTTTAAAAATAACTGCGTATTTTGAATATAATAATGAAGTATATTAAAAAAGTATCCTGCAGATCCTCAGCCAGTTTGCTGTGGTAAACAAATAAAGCTTACGAGCATTGTGGGACTGTACGTATGTTAATAGTGACCTCAATTATGAATGGTGTCCTACTGTTGTGTTTTAGAACGGATGCATTAAAGGTCTCGCCGCACTCCTAACCCTGTTAGTGAGTCTGCGTTCTATCTGCACATTTATCCGCCGTCATTTATCATCCTGGTTAGTTTACAGTCCCTCTGCCTCCTCACTGCTGATCTCCCAGGCCTGAGGAGACAGATGGAGCCACTCCTGATCTGCAGTAGACGATAAACGTGCACCACAGCAGCGGAATCTGACCACAGGGAGAGGCCATTACAACCACGCGCGCACACGTGGACGCAAACACGCACGCGGCAGCTGACCTGTGGTAGCCAAGCCCCAGTTCCACAGACCCGTTCTGTAATTATGGGCTGTCGGCGATGTGCCGATTCAAAGGCTGCAGCTTGCGCTGCTCAAATATAGCCCTCCAGCTAACGCTAAGCACTGACGGCGCTCTGTCGGGTTTTGACTTGTACAAGGATATCCGTTTAGCAACCATGGAAAAACATGCACTGCTCTACAGTGGAGGATCGCGGAGGTTGGAAAACAACAACGCCCCCCATTGCCGCGTCTGGGTGGCATAAAAACCGGCCCTGAATCTTTTGGATCGATAAGCCTCCCAATTTTGCCACAGCTGGTAATCGAATCTGGCTGACTTTGTCTAGCTGGCTGGATCTGCTTAGAGCGCTAACGAGATTAGCCGCGAGATGAACGGGGCAAAAGGCCTTCCCGCGCAGACGGGTCAGCCGGTCCCCCGGTGCACGCTAGACTGTAGACGGACGATGGAATCCGCGGCAGAAAGGGCATCCACCCGCACAGCCAGTTTGTAATGAAATCTATCCCGTCGGAGACTAATTGGGAAGATACATCACTCTCCATTTGCTAATGGCCTCCGAACTCGGCGTAGATGCTGACTCCTCTGAGACCAGCCAACGAAGCAGGAGTTTCCTTCCACTTTGCTTGCGTGCGTTGAACAGAATAATAGGATTCCCTTAGATTCATTTGTTAAGAGTTCCACTGGTCACACGGAGACAGAAGATTTACTGTGTTTTGCATCAGTGAGTTATTGGTAATTGGGCTTGATAAACGCATTACCCAATCACAGGTTTAACGTGAGCTAGCTACGTGCTTTAGCAAACTTGATGGCGCCTATGAAGCTGACACCCAGTGATTAGCATGTGCTCCCATTCACAGTTTAACCAGCTGTGTTTTCCCCTCTGAACTGAGGGCGTCAAAAGGAAGCGCCAAGCTGCGTAATAATCAGCACAGGCCTGCAGAATAAAGCAGTGACTATGCTGCTGTTTTAGGACTGAGGAGGAGGGTTGGTTCGTAATGGCCGATACGTGTGGCTGTAATGGTGGATGTGTAAGGCTTTTTCTATGTCCTTTGGCAAGTCTTCTGTTGGCAGGGGAGCTTCAGTGCTAGGAAATGAGCTCTGCTAAAAGACACTGCCAAGAGTGCACACACACACACACACACACTCTCTCTCTCACTCTCTCTCTCACTCACTTTCACACACACACAGACAGACAGACACACACACACACACATACTCTCTCTCTCTCTCACTCACTCACTTTCTCACACACACACAGACAGACAGACACACACACACATATACACTCTCTCTCTCTCTCTCTCTCTCTCTCTCTCTCTCTCTGACTCACTCACTTTCACACACACACACGTGAATGCTGTTCGATTGCCAGGCGTCCACTGGGAGATGAAGATTGGGAAATCTGTTCTTTACTGTTCTTACTCCAGGACTCTCAGTTGATGTTTTATCCAAACACACCTGCAAGCATGCGTTTGGATAAACATACACACACACTCGTGTAACTTGTTCATACAATAACATGCATGCTGGTTACTGCCTGAGGGTGGTCAGTGAATACGTGGGAGAGAAGGGGAGAGAGGGAGGGAGAGAGAAGGTGAGAGAGAGAGAGAGAGACAGAGAGATATGACATACCCAATGCTTTGCCCTCTATTTGTGTTGGACCTGCAGTTCTTTCCATTATCCCTCGGGCTGTGAGTCTCGGCAGCTCTCTCTCTCACACACACACACACACACACACACATACACACACACCTGCCCTTGCATTAGCGCTCACTCTCCTATGCTCACTAAAAACCAGACACTGGCTCACACTAATACACGTCCGCCCCTTCTGACCCTGTGAAAGTCAGGCAGAGGGGCAGCAGGTAGGCGGTCCTCCTGCGGTGTGTGTGTGTGTGTGTGTGTGTGTATGTGTGTGTGTGTGTGTGTGTGTGTGTTTCTGCACATTGCTCTGGCCAAACGCCATGTCTCCTCACGTTTTCTGGACTGTCTCCCCTCCCTTGAGGTCTTGTGGAACATAAACAAGGAACTCATCCCAGAAATGGGAGGCTCAGGATTCGTTAGAGATGATCCAATCACTGATGAATTAGTTTCCAATACCTCTAAAGCCCGTTTTGTCTACTGGAGTAACCAGTACTCCAACAACTCTCACTATTTGCTAGCAAAGAGTGATGTACTTTGATTTTAGAACTAGTCTCTGAACTTAGTTTATAGATATTCTGTACATGTCCATGGTGAGGGGAGTCTCACACAAGAGAGATGGACATGGTAAAGAGATGGTATATGGTATAGTGTAGAAGGTAAACCATTCAGCGAAGACTAAAAGAGAGTAAATGGGAACTTGCAGGACCAGACAGTTTTAATACCCTAGAGACCACTGTTAAGGCTGCATATCGTTGAACTATCACCAATAGTCTCTTTGATCTGAATCAGTCTAAATCTAAAACGTATAAACTTGTCAATCAGCGTTAGCCACAGTAGATGGAAGCTAAATGTTAATGGAAATCTGTGATTAAAGTGTTATTCTCCACATGCTTTACAGGTTTTATTAAAATTGACTAGTGTGTGAGGATCAGCCATTTAGTCCCTGGAAACATGACGATCAAGTAACCAAGCCTACTTTGGTATCTAGCTAGTGAACTAACCTAGAGCAAGCTAACGTAGCTAACTAGAATCTAGATAGGTTAATTAACCTATCCGAACTAGTGTATCTGGTATTGGATACCAATTCTTTTAAAAAATACATTCTCATTCAGAGAACTAACTAGCTAACCGTTGGACGTACAATTAATGGAAAATGCAGAGTGGTTGTCTCCCTCTGCATGGGTGTGGACTGAGGTCCCTGTGTGTCTATAAATGGCATGAAAGTTGGGTGAATATTGGCCTCAGAAAGACGCCCTCTTCAGCAGTACTGCTGTACCACAGCCAAATCTCAGTTGGGCTCAGGTGGGCATCCGTGTGACTCAGCAGAGAACTTTCCGGAGCCAAACTGTCATTAAGTGGGAGATTACAGCTCTGAGTCAGAGGCAAGGAGGCAGACAGGCAGGCAGACAGGCAGGCAGACAGGCAGAGGCAGAGCCTGTAGTAATGTCCAGGGTTCAGCCTCCTGTGTGAGGCAAGGCAGCTCATGTGGAGGATGGCCTGACAGAACAGACCCGTATAGGACAGCCATACTGGACAGACCCATATAGGACAACAATATAGGACAGAACCATATAGGACAATAACATAGGACAGGCCCATTTAGGACAACCATATAGGACAGACCCATATAGGACAATAACATAGGACAGGCCCATATAGGACAACCATATAGGACAGACCCATATAGGACAACCATAGGTTTACTGGATTTGTGGGGGATGGTGACTTTACACATTGAGATGCTGACACAGAGGAGAGAGCCCACAAGCAGACTGGTGAAATAAACAACAGATTTCATAGTGTGTGTGAATACGTTTGTATATGTGCACACCAGAGACAGCAGGATTAAACCTATTTATAAGGTCTGTGTATGCACTATAGAGCTGGTGGAGTCCTGGTGTTGGATGGTGTTAGTGGGCGGTGTTAGTGGATGGTGTTAGTGGAGGGACAGTAGTGAGCTTCCTCTCTTACCCCACCCCCTCCCTTTCTCTCTTTCTCTCCCCCTCCCTTTCTCTCTCTCTCTCTCTCTCTCTCTATCCTCCCCTGTCTCTCTCTCCAGGTCAGAGAGCTGCAGACCCGTCTACAGAGTGTCCAGACAGGAGGACAGTCCAGTCCTGGCCGTCTGACCCCGGCCGGACGAGCAGTCAACCCCAGCACGGGCGAACTGAGCACAAGCAGCAGCAGTAATGACATTCCTGTAGCCAAGGTAACCACACACACACACACCTACACACACATACATGCACATACATACACACACATACACTTTTGCATACATGCACAGCCTCTCTCTCACTTTCCACATACTCACACATGAACTCACACACACACACACTCCCTCGCATTCACACACACACACACACTCTCATGCACACGTGCTTACACACACACACATTCACATACCCACACATACAACATAAGTTCATACTGAAGAGCTACTTCACAGTTGATTGAAGTGTACACAGAGCTGTGCTGTCATTCAGAGCTGTTACACATCACATCTATTATCTGGAAAAACAGAGTAAAGACACACACACACACACACACACTTGTAATCAGTGCACTAACTAGCCTTGAGTGGGTCTGCTGGTGAGGCAGGGCTGTAATCACAGAATTCACAGATTGTAAATAACATGCTTTTGAATCACCTCACACTCTCTCTCACACACACACACTTAAGTACACTCCTACACATAGTTACACTGCCAGTATTTCAGCAATGTTCTTCACACACACACACACACACACACAGTCAACCCATGTCAATTTCTCTTTCTTTCACTTAAATCCTCCTTCAATTTTTTCCCTTTCCCTCTCTCTGTGTTTCTCATTCTTTGTCTTCTCCCCCTTCTATCTGTCATCCTTACTTTTTCACTCTCAATTCCATTCTTCCTGTTCTCTCTCTCTTGCTCTCCCCCTCCTTCCCTCTTTCCTCTTCTTGGCCTCCATCTTCCCAGTACAGTCCACTCACATCTCTCTAGAATGCTCCGTCTGTCCCTGTGTAAGTGAACCTGTGTTACGTTAGAGTTGCTCTAAGTGGGTGATTTTAGGAACACTTTACTTCCTGAGAGTTCCCACTAATACAGCCCCTCAGAAGCAAAAGTGAACGCCTCTGTGATTGGCCTGGGCTCAATGTGGTCCATCTGCACTGACATTTACGGCATTTAGCAGACGCTCTTATCCAGAGCGACTTACAAAAGTACTATGTGTTCACTGACCAGTCAGTTATTTTTGTGTGCACGCAGCACATAGAAGGAAAGACCAAGGAGTGTGTGTGTGTGTGTGTGTGTGTGTTTGGAAGGAGGGACATAGGAGGATGTTTTGGATGGGGGTTGGGGTGTTGAAGGGACGGATAGACTTCATTTTGTGTCAAATGTTAAATGTGAAATAATAAATGACACATTTGTTGTAAAGGTATTAGGTATTTGCATTAGCATTAGGTATTTGCAAAATCTACAAACCAAAAAAAATTCAAATCAAAGACTGCTGAAATGAGATTATGTATGAGTATTGGTCTTAACAGAGAAGTAAGTTTGATTTAATTCTTATTTATTGGGTTTCTAATATTTGGCTGACTTCATATTTAGCTTAAGACTGCTTCTGTGGCTAAGTTAGCAAGAACTGTAACATTAATTACTCTTTAAATACTGAAGAAAAACATCTGTAGACTTATTGATTCACATTGATTCAAACTGATTGATTGATTGATTGGTTGATTGTGTCTTTTGTTATTAGGTGGCTGAACGAGTCAAGCTGTCCAAGACACGCTCAGAGTCATCAACTGACAGAGCAGTACTGGGCTCCGAAATTAGCAGCATTGGGGTAAGAGTGTGTGTGTGTGTGTGTGTGTGTTAGAGAGAGACAGAGAAAGGTAGATATGCAGAGTTTGTAGAAGTCTAAAGAAAGAAGAGAGATTAATAATGTTGAGGGATGTCTCAGACAGAGGAGAGACGGAGGGAGAGAATGAGAGGGAGAGCAGGAAGAGAGAGAGAAAGAGAGATTATTATGGGAAAGCAAATGCAGCACATCTTATAGAGAAACTGGGTGAGCAGGAAGAGGTGTCAGGCTGGGGGGGGGGGGGAGAGAGAGGGAGAAGGGGAGGGGGAGAGAGAGAGGGAGAAGGGGAGAGAGAGAGGGAGAAGGGGGAGGGGGAGAGAGAGAGGGAGAGGGGGAGAGAGAGAGGGAGAAGAGAGAGAGAGAGGGAGAAGGGGAGAGAGAGAGAGGGAGAAGGGGAGAGAGAGAGGGGAGAAGGGGAGAGGGAGAGAGAGAGGGGGAGAAGGGGAGGGGGAGAGAGAGAGGGAGAAGGGGGAGAGAGAGGGAGAAGGGGAGGGAGAGAAGGGGAGAGAGAGGAGAGGGAGGGGAGAGAGGGAGAAGGGGAAGGGGAGGGAGAGAGAGAGAGGGGAGGGGGGGAGAGAGAGAGAGGGGGGGGGAGAGAGAGAGGGAGAAGGGGAGGGAGAGAGGGAGAAGGGGAGGGAGAGAGGGAGAGAGGGAGAAGGGGAGGGAGGAGAGGGAGGGGAGAGAGGGAGAGAAGAGAGAGGGGAGAGAGAGAAGAAGAGATGGTAGGAGGAGAAGGGGAGAGAGAGTGAGGGGAGTGCTGAGAAGAAGAGGATGGGGGAGAGGGAGGTCTGTCTCTCAGCTTTCTCTCAGCTAGCGTCTGGCAGAGAGCCAAACCAGTCCTCTGTGACACAGAAGGTGACCCACACACACACACTTTCTTGCTTCAGGCTTCATTAAAGCTGTAGAAAATCTCTTTTCATCAAAAAACCCCACAGTTTTCATCCTTTCTTCCTTTCTGTCTCCCTCTCTCTGTCTCTCACTTTCCGCCCCCTTTCTCTCCAGGTCTCCCCCCCCCCTCCCCTCTCTCTCTCCCTGTTTCTCTCTCCCCCTTTCCTGTTTTTCCTTTTCCTGTCTTCGATAATCTGAGTACCTCAACTATTTCAGACCATTTGCTGATGCTCAGCTACTTTAACAGTTTTTGTGTGTGTATGCATATATATATATATATATATATATAGGGAGAAGGGGATATATATATACACACACACACACACATATGTGTGTGTGCGCAGTGCATGTGTGTGTGTGCGTATGCGTGTGTGTGTGTGTATGTATGTTTGTGCGTACATGCGTAAGTATGTGTGTATATGTTCAGGTCTGTTTGGGGGTGAGAGAGGGTGAAATTAATCTTAATGATTGGAGTGTAGTTTCTGAGGGCAATGGAGAGAATAAAGCCCAGAGAGACAGAGAGAGAGAGACAGAGAGAGAGAGACAGAAGCTGGAGACGGAAGCAGGTGGAGGGAGTGATGGGGGTGACAGGTTGGCCTCATAGGGATTAAGCAAAATTTTCATGTGTAGGAATCACAGTGGAATGAGGCTTACTTACAGGGCCTTCTGTGTGTGTGTGTGTGTGTGTGTGTGTGTGTGTGTAGGTGTCCAGTAATGTTGCGGAGCACCTGGCCCACTCTCTGCAGGACTGCTCCAATATCCAGGAGATCTTCCAGACCCTCTACTCTCATGGCTCAGCCATCTCCGAGAACAAGATCCACGAGTTTGAGGTGGAGACTGAGAGACTCAACAGGTGTGGAGCATAAACTAGAACTATTACTATTACCACCTCTACTACTATTACCACCTCTACTACTATTACCACCTCTACTACTATTACCACCTACTACTATTACCACCACTACTACTATTACCACCTCTACTACTATTACCACCACTACTACTATTACCACCACTACTACTATTACCACCTCTACTACTATTACCACTACTACTACTATTACCACCACTACTATTACCACCACTACTACTATTACCACCTCTACTACTACTATTACCACCTACTACTATTACTACTACTACCACTACTACTATTACCACCTCTACTACTATTACCACCTCTACTACTATTACCACCACTACTACTATTACTACTACTACCACTACTACTATTAATACTACTACTATTACCACCACTACTATTACTACTACTACCACTACTACTATTACCACCTCTACTACTATTAATACTACTACTATTACCACTACTACTACTACTACTACTACTACTACTATTACCACCTCTACTACTATTACCACCTCTACTACTATTACCACCTCTACTACTATTAATACTACTACTATTACCACCACTACTATTACTACTACTACCACTACTACTATTACCACCACTACTACTATTACCACTACTACTACTATTACTACTACTACTATTACCACTACTACTATTACCACCACTACTATTACTACTACTACCACTACTACTATTACCACCACTACTACTATTACCACCACTACTACTATTACTTATTGCTTCATAAAATGATGCAGTCATTTGGCAGTTAGGGTTTAGATAAGGGAGTCAAACTCCAGCCACTCTGGAAGGACTGGCCATCTGTACATATGCTGTGTGGGTGTGTGTCTTCACAGTCGGATCGAGCACCTGAAGTCTCAGAACGATCTGCTGACCATCACGCTGGAGGAGTGCAAGAGTAATGCAGAGAGGATGAGCATGCTAGTGGGAAAATATGAGTCCAATGCTACAGCCCTGCGCCTAGCCCTGCAGTACAGGTACACACACACACACACACACACACACACACACACACACTGTCTGTCTCCAATAAAGACAGACAGGCACACACACACAGATGCTACAGCAGGTGTTGTGGTGTCTGAGGCATGTCTGGACTGGGTAGCAGTGTGGAACACTCTATGTGCTTGGCTGTCCATCTCAAAAGCTTCTCACTTGCCTCTCTGACTGAATTCACTTGTGTGTGTGTGTGTGTGTGTGTGTGTGTGTGTACCTTTGGGTGTCTCTGTGTGGGGGTCGGGGGTGAGAGAGATTTTTTTGCATCGTTCTGACAAGATGTGACTGGCTCTGTGTGTGAGTGTGTGTGTTTTACTAGCTCTGTGCGTCCGCTTCCATGCAAGCAGTGTGTTTCTTTGGGTGTGTGTCTGTTTTTCTGACTCTCATTGGTCATGATTTTCAAAGATTGTCAAGGGGGATTAACCTTGCGGAGGGAGAATAGATAACCAGATCTTTTAAACACAAATTAATTCGCTTTCATCCGCCTTTAATTCTCTCTCAAACGCCCAGCTTTGATCGGGGCTCTGCTGTCTCACATTTAGCTCAAACTAATCATAGGATCAGGTTTGGAAGTCACAGCTTTGATGGGATTTAAGCTCACGCGCGGCTAGAAGAGTGTTTTATTTTAATACAATGTCGTTCATTAATGAGGTTCTGATGATGGAGGAATAGCAGTTAGGCTAAGGTCTCAGAGAGATGTGCTCAGTGACAGAAATTTGCATTTTCATTTGCATAAACAGAACCTTTGCTCTTCGGGGGGGGTTTGTGACCGTGTGTGAGTGTGTTCACACCCTCCTGAGATATGATACCCGCTCACTCCGCCATCCGAGGCTTTTCAGCCCGTCTCCTGCTCCAGTGCTTCGGTGCAGCTGTCGGGAACACAAAGGCCTTTCATACCGCGCGGCTAATTGCTAACAGCAGAATGTTCCGGGCTCACTTCGCTGCGGATATGTTCCCGAGGTTGACTGTAACTCACTAAATTGCAGAGTAATTTTAGCTGTTGAGTGACTGACACAGTTCTCAGCTTTCTGCTTTTCCCTAATTCGTTTGTTCTTAAACTGGAATAGTCGTGGCACTTATTCTGTTACAGCGTTATGGTGGATCGTACCAAATCACAATCCAGGTCGAACCATCTGTGTTTGGTTTTTGATGCTCACTAAGACAGAAGGTTTGTTTTGCTTGGTTGAGTTCCCTCCCTGGTGGCCATGATGTCAGTCTGCTGGGGTGGGGAGAGGGAGGGATTGATTTTCACTGTAGTGGGTGAAGGCCAGGCGGGGGGGGTGTGGGGTGGGTTGGGGGGGGTAGAGGAGTGACCCAGCCCTCCTAATGATGGAGATGGCGCCGTGCTCACAACGTCCTGCCATTAATCACAGGCCCAAGAAACTGAGTAGGCACACACACACCACACACACACACACACACACACGTATAGACACACAACCACTCCAGCTGTATTCATGAAGAAAAAGTGTGCGTCTAAAGTGTGAGTGAACCAGAATGAGTGTGTTAAAGGAGGTGTGTGTGTGTGTGTGTTAAATCACTCTGTACTATGTTGCAGTGAACAGTGTATTGAGGCCTATGAGCTGCTGTTGGCGCTGGCAGAGAGTGAGCAGGGCCTGGTGTTGGGCCAGTTCAGAGCTTCTGGAGTGGGCACTGTGGGTACGTACACACACACACACACACACACACACACACACACACACATACACACACATAAGTAGCGGGTTTTCAGCCCCACATTATGCAAAGGTTTCCTCAAAATGTCGTTCCGTCCATAAAAACGGATTGTAGTGTGTGCAAATAAGTCTGTTTCTTGTAATTTGATGCAGGTTTTGCTTTTGCTGCTGTTTGACCTTAGAGTACTCTCTAGTAGTCTCTAAAGCAGAGTCACTGAAGCAGAGTCTCTGAAGCAGAGTCACTGAAGCAGAGTCACTGAAGCAGAGTCACTGAAGCAGAGTCACTGAAGCAGAGTCACTGAAGCAGAGTCACTGAAGCAGAGTCACTGAAGCAGAGTCACTGAAGCAGAGTCTCTGAAGCAGAGTCACTGAAGCAGAGTCACTGAAGCAGAGTCTCTGAAGCAGAGTCACTGAAGCAGAGTCACTGAAGCAGAGTCACTGAAGCAGAGTCTCTGAAGCAGAGTCACTGAAGCAGAGTCACTGAAGCAGAGTCACTGAAGCAGAGTCACTGAAGCAGAGTCTCTGAAGCAGAGTCACTGAAGCAGAGTCACTGAAGCAGAGTCACTGAAGCAGAGTCACTGAAGCAGAGTCACCGAAGCAGTGTCTCTGAAGCAGAGTCACTGAAGCAGAGTCACTGAAGCAGAGTCACTGAAGCAGAGTCTCTGAAGCAGTGCTGTCTCTGGCCATGCTCGCCTGGTAGAGAGCTTCATGGTAATATGGCTGTGCATTAATGGTACCTGCCCTGTTACCTTGGCGTTTCCCAGGAGATCAGGGAGGGGAGGAGAGCATCCCACAGGTCCTGAAGCGGGCGCACGACTGCCGAAAGACGGCAGAGAACGCTGCTAAAGACCTCCTCACCCGGCTGGATGGCAGCTGTGGAGCAGCCTTCACTGTGCAGCCGTGGGAGAGCCTGTCATCCAACAGCCACACCAGGTGTGTGTGTGTGTGTGTGTGTGTGTCTCCATGTGTGTTAGAGAGTCATCCAACAGCCACACCAGGTGTGTGTGTGTGTGTGTGTGTGTCCATGTGTGTTAGAGAGTCATCCAACAGCCACACCAGGTGTGTGTGTGTGTGTGTGTGTGTGTGTGTCCATGTGTGTTAGAGAGTCATCCAACAGTCACACCAGGTGTGTGTGTGTGTGTGTGTGTCCATGTGTGTTAGAGAGTCATCCAACAGCCACACCAGGTGTGTGTGTGTGTGTGTGTGTGTGTGTGTGTGTCCATGTGTGTTAGAGAGTCATCCAACAGTCACACCTGCTGGGTGTGTGTGTCCATGCGTGTGTGTCATCCAACAGTCACACCGGATGCGTGTGTGTGCATGCATGCGTGTTGGAGTTAGAGAGCCTGTCATCCAACAGTCACATCACATGGGGGTGTGTGTGCATGTCTTTTAGAGAGCCATTTATCCAACAGCCAAAACAGGTGTGTGTGTGTGTGTTAGAGAGCCTTCCTACAGTCACACTAAGGGTGTGTGCGCTCACACGTGCGCATGTTTGCGAGACAAGATGATGTTCATTTGCATATTATGTTAATCACAGAATAATTGGTAATTGATTGCATGGAGCCCTGCAGCTCTGCGTTTGCCTTGAAATGACACAACAGGCCATTCACACATCTGAAGATAATGCAGACTATATCCTAATAGGGACCAGTCTGCAGCAGGAACAACCACCCATCCATTGCCCATAGTAATGTGCACAAATTAAGATTCATTTTGGGCTGTAATATATACATTTCCCTCAGTATATTTTCATTTAATCAGTCTTTTCCTCTTGAGCTCCTTGATCAGCGCTAGCTTGGTCAGTAGCATGATTAGCTCGGTGATCTGATTTAGCTTTACGAGTGACAGCACTGGGCATGCTAATTAGCCATGCTAATGGGACAGTGATGAAACACGCTAATGAAAAACTCAGAGTGTGTGAGTGAAGAGTGAAAGCTGAAGGTGCTATCAGCTTGGACTGGAAAACGGAGATTTCAGCTCACAAATGTCTCCTTTTTGTTGTGTGGGAAGGTGGTACAGATGGGCACAGTGAGTTTGTGTCTGTGTTCTGGACATGGTAGTGAATTTCCTCAGGTTTCATCTGAGATCCACATCAAAAGATGCAGGTTCTTTCGGCACTATTTTATCTCCGCTTAAATCCACAGTTCCTTTTTACACGCACAGTGTGATTTAAATATTCCATTACTCAATCACAAATATTTGTCAAAAATGATTAATTATTTAGAAATGTATTTCCATAATTTGTTTAAAAATCAAATTAATATGCAAATGGTTTCCGTGGTTTCTTCTGTGCTGGAAGCCTAATCAGCTTAGTGGCTCTGCGGTCGTGCTGAGCTGCTGCAGGTTCTGTTGTTGACATCAATGAAAACGGAGTGAATCGCAGAAGCGCTAGTGTCCAGCGTCCAGGAGCGACAGTGTCCAGCACTGCTGAGACGGGGTGCCTGGCACTGCAGCTATAAAACATGGCTAATCGTGCAGATGATGGTTCCCATACCCCCTAGTGACTGAGCTGAGGACGCTGCGTGTGACAGAGGGGTTTATATAGGGAGGAAGATAATGGGAACTGTCATCATAATTAGAGAGACTGTTGGAAGAGGCAAGCAGAGTCATTTAGGGTAATTTCCCATGCTTCAGTTCTCCACATGGTGCTGTGTAAGTCTAAGTGTGTGTGTGTGTGTGTGTGTGTGTGTGTGTGTGTGTGTGTGTGTGTGACCTCCGTCCGCAGCACCACCAGCTCCACGGCGAGCAGCTGCGACACGGAGTTCTCCAAAGAGGACGAGCAGCGTCTGAAGGACTACGTGCAGCAGCTGAAGAACGATCGCGCGGCGGTGAAGCTGACCATGTTGGAGCTGGAACACGCCCACATGGACCCGCTGAGCTGCGACGTCAAGCCCCGCGGCGACCCACAGCGTCTGGACCTGGAAAACGCTGTGCTGATGCAGGAGCTCATGGCCATGAAGGTAGCGTCTGCGTCTGCGCTCTTCTCCCAATCCTCCTTAATGAGGAAAGGGCCCTTTCTCTGCCTTTGAAGTCTCTTCCTTCAGTAACTTC